>WNWK01027695.1:0-26055 GCA_009830355.1 Cherax destructor | reverse complement strand
CTTACCAAAGCTTTCTCCCTTGATTTGAAGCCATTAGAATTTACGTTTTTAATCGTTCAAACATTGGCTCGAAAGACGTATATATACACCGAAACAGTCAAAGGGTTAAGTACCTTTCAGCTCCTTCCTAACGACTTTTGCTAGGACAGGCTTTGACTTGTATGAGGGGCCCTGGGAAATGGGGGTAATCAGGTTTGATCCTTGGTAGGAAGGTAGCTCAAAACCTTGGATTAAAAACCCTTCACAGTATCACGACTTTGATAAGGGGGGCCCGGGTGGAAAAATGTTTCAAAAGTTAGTTAAGAATATTTGAAGGCAAGGTCACTAATAGATGCACTAAATTAACCATTTTATTGATGGTATACAATACTGAAAAGTTGAGTTGAAGGATTAGACACACGTGCAGCATGTGAGTATCTTTATTGTTGAAACGTTTTGCCTGCACAACAGTCTTCTTCATTTGAATACAGGGAAATACAACACTGGAAGCAGCAGCAGCAGTAGTAGTAGTAGTTTTGACGTGATCAGTCTGTCAGTCTTGGTAGATGGTAAAATTTAAGAGGGAGCTAAGTAAAGTATTCCACGGAAGGTGCATGATTTGTATCCGGTAAAGTCGTCATATTTTACAGCTTGGTGACTTTGTAAAATATAGGGACGAATTATCCATCATAAGCACATTAATTTATGCATTTATTTAGTAATATAAATGTATTATCATGTACAGTACAGGAGGGCCCCATTTATACAGCAAGTTAGGTTCGGGGCTACCGCTGTAAAGGGAATCATAGATTTTTTCACTTTCAAATGCATATAAAAACCTGATAACATGTTTACACTATCATATATTAAGTGAGCAGTATAGCTAGGACTAAAAAATGCATATACAGTACACTCATTACTTGCCTTAAGATATTTTCATCCTTAGCTTATAGTGAGTGGTAAATAAATGAAGAATGGGTATAATTGAAAACCACTGTATTAGCGAAATGCTGTAAAGCGGACCTCCCAGTATTTATCTTTTTCCTTGATACTGTTGTGTTATTCCTGTTTCTAAATACGTACATGTTTTCATCAATTTATTTTGTGACTGAAGTACGTTTTCCTTGCTGTATTACATAATATTGAAATACTACATATTTTTGTCAGTTTACTATGTGATGGTTAAAATATTTCCAGTACTTTAATATGTTTGGTCATTGATATTTAGTCTCATAGTAATACTTTTGGTAAATATGTCAGTTGTAATTACTGTTCTGTATAGTATTATAAATGTCTAGTGATTTTTACTGTGACTTGATAATGCCGATTGTATGGAAAAAATTGTCAATAAAAGGTTCCACTCGTGTACAACACTGCTGCCAAACCTGTACTTTCCTAAATCATTTCGAAATCTGAATTTGCAGTGCTGTATGACCCTTAGGATATGGCACTTAAATTGATATTAATAATAATAATTTTATTCAGCTTAAATTGATTATTTAGTTCTTTCTTTGTTAAAACTATACATATATATTTACAGTGGACCCCCGGTTTACGTACTGCTCCAAACTCGAACAATTATGTGAGTGCTTTTGTTAGTATATTTTTAGGGATCTAAAAGGACTAATCTAATTTACATTATTCATTATGGGAACAAATTCATTTGGTAACGGCACTTGAACAGCATTGTGGAACGAATTAATTACGTAAACCGGGGGTCCACTGTACTTGAAATAGCTAGATCCTAGCAGTCAAAAGCAACACAAAAGTTTGAAAATTTAGACACGTGTGCAAACATCTGGGTATCTTTATTGTAGATGTTTCACCATCCAGTAGCTTTATCAATACAGATTCTGGGACATAATTTGAAGACAGTAGAACTAGTATATACAAAAGATGAGGTAATCAGCCTTGGAGTTGGTGTGAAGAGCACCGTAGTCGTGTAGATTCTGGAGCACAGGCAAGGAGGCTGGCGTTTATATACTAATTGTCAGGTGGAAAGGGACGAGTAGCAGATATATACAAAGATGAGGTAATCAGTCCCTCAGCCTAGGAGTTGGTGTGAAGAGCACCGTAGTATGTAGATTCTGGAGCACAGGCAAGGAGGCTGGCGCTTAAATGCTAATCGTCAGGTGGAAAGGACGATTAGTATATAAGCACCCGCCTCCTTGCCTGTGCTCCAGAATCTACATGACTACGATGCTGTTCACACCAACTCCAAGGAGAGGGACTGATTACCTCATCTTTGTATATACGTACGTAGTTCTATTGTCTTCAAATTATGTCCTAGAATCTGTATTGATAAAGCCACTGGATGGTGAAACGTCTACAATAAAGATACCCAGATGTTTGCACACGTGTCTAAATTTTCATCTTGTCGGTATTGTATACCATCCTTGTACAACATAAAAGTAGTCTTAAGTAACAAATTCGGAGGATACATTTGAACTTCAGAATGGTTTGGACAATGTAATGGTGTGGTAAGAAAAGTGGCAAATGTAGTTCAAAGTGAAAACTACGGAGTACTAATCCTTGGGAATAGAATAATTCTGGCACCTATAAATTGAATAATGTATATGATTTTAGCAAAACACTGAAGCCAAGACAGAAGTGCCTTCATGAATGAAATAGGATCAATAGACTCACAAAATCATAATAACATGATTGCGAACATGTTACTAATAAAGGCATAAAACCTCAGTGATAACATCACTAAAACCTGGGGTTGAAATCAGGCGTTCCGTCGACCAGTATGTTGTGACTGTGCTTATACACATGTGGCATAAACATTATTGTGTCAAAGAACAGGTACATCTCTGCCACAGTTGTGTCCTTCCACTGGTGTAGCCGTGAATTTGGTGAAAGAAATGTTTGCCATGGTGTACTCATAGTATGTGTTGCTTTCCCTGACAATAATTTCCATCAGGGGTTCATCGAAGAATAACTAAAAGCATTCCAGTTCAGTAGCATTGTTCCCAAGTGTACACGATGGCAGTATTCCAAATGGTGTTTCATCAAAGTGATGGGGATTGGGAACAAAATCGGCACCTTGCTGCCAATCTCAGATGCGGTCTGCTGGTGGGTACTGGATATTGACAGGTGGTTGTGGTTGTGCAGGTTGTGGGAGTGTGGGGGTGGTTGCTGCCCCACGCACATTACACATCCCCATAGTAACAATATCGTCATCTTCACTCAATTCATGGTGTAGGGTCAAGAGATGTACTCCGAGATTTACTCCTTTTCCTTGGAATTGCATATGGCACACTACCAGAACGCATGTTGTGTCGTACATACTGCTGCTTCACTGGAGAATATTCTCCCTCACTGTCGCAACTAGAACTGCTTTCAATAGCTTTGAAATCACTATCATCATCACTTACACTGCTCACATCAGAGTCCTGTACACGTTGAAATAGTTTCCTCTTTCGTTCTGGTACAGATGAATGTGAATGAGACGGCCCAGCACCAGATGTGGAAGTTTGTGGGTCATCTGGGTTTTCATCACTAATTATGTTATCCCGGGCACTGCTTTCGGTCACACCCTGTTGAAAACCATGGGATTCACTTTCACTGGCACTTTCATCGCTGTTAGAACTATCACTTGGGAAGAGAAGACTTCCAATTCGCCGGGGAGTAAGGTACTTCTTACCGCGAGGCATGGTGAACAAGGACTACAAACATGGCGTTCCCACAATGCACCACTGAGTCCCTGATTTTTTTCATACTGTGCACAGCAATCGCGCAGACCCATTCTCTCACATGTAGGCCTACCAGCTTTCTCCCGCTTGATTTGAAGCCATTAGAATTTACGTGTATTAATACGTTCGAAACATTGGCTCGTAAGACGTATATATACGACCGAAACAGTCAAAGGGTTAAGTACCTTTCAGCTCTCTTCCTGAACTGACTCTTGCTAGGACAGGCTTTGACTTGTATGATGGGCCTGGGAAATGGGAGGTAATCAGGTTTGATCCTTGGAATAGGAAGGTAGCTCAAAATCCTTGGATTAAAAGCCCTTCACGAGTATCACGTACTTTGATGAAGGGAGCCAGGAGTGGAAAAATGTTTCAAAAGTTAGTTAAGAATATTTGAAGGCAAGGTCACTAATAGATGCACTAAATTAACCATTTTATTGATGGTATACAATACTGAAAAGTTGAGTTGAAGGATTAGACACACGTGCAGCATGTGAGTATCTTTATTGTTGAAACGTTTTGCCTGCACAACAGTCTTCTTCATTTGAATACAGGGAAATACAACACTGGAAGCAGCAGCAGCAGTAGTAGTAGTAGTTTTGACGTGATCAGTCTGTCAGTCTTGGTAGATGGTAAAATTTAAGAGGGAGCTAAGTAAAGTATTCCACGGAAGGTGCATGATTTGTATCCGGTAAAGTCGTCATATTTTACAGCTTGGTGACTTTGTAAAATATAGGGACGAATTATCCATCATAAGCACATTAATTTATGCATTTATTTAGTAATATAAATGTATTATCATGTACAGTACAGGAGGGCCCCATTTATACAGCAAGTTAGGTTCGGGGCTACCGCTGTAAAGGGAATCATAGATTTTTTCACTTTCAAATGCATATAAAAACCTGATAACATGTTTACACTATCATATATTAAGTGAGCAGTATAGCTAGGACTAAAAAATGCATATACAGTACACTCATTACTTGCCTTAAGATATTTTCATCCTTAGCTTATAGTGAGTGGTAAATAAATGAAGAATGGGTATAATTGAAAACCACTGTATTAGCGAAATGCTGTAAAGCGGGACCTCCCAGTATTTATCTTTTTTCCTTGATACTGTTGTGTTATTCCTGTTTCTAAATACGTACATGTTTTCATCAATTTATTTTGTGACTGAAGTACGTTTTCCTTGCTGTATTACATAATATTGAAATACTACATATTTTTGTCAGTTTACTATGTGATGGTTAAAATATTTCCAGTACTTTAATATGTTTGGTCATTGATATTTAGTCTCATAGTAATACTTTTGGTAAATATGTCAGTTGTAATTACTGTTCTGTATAGTATTATAAATGTCTAGTGATTTTTACTGTGACTTGATAATGCCGATTGTATGGAAAAAATTGTCAATAAAAGGTTCCACTCGTGTACAACACTGCTGCCAAACCTGTACTTTCCTAAATCATTTCGAAATCTGAATTTGCAGTGCTGTATGACCCTTAGGATATGGCACTTAAATTGATATTAATAATAATAATTTTATTCAGCTTAAATTGATTATTTAGTTCTTTCTTTGTTAAAACTATACATATATATTTACAGTGGACCCCCGGTTTACGTACTGCTCCAAACTCGAACAATTATGTGAGTGCTTTTGTTAGTATATTTTTAGGGATCTAAAAGGACTAATCTAATTTACATTATTCATTATGGGAACAAATTCATTTGGTAACGGCACTTGAACAGCATTGTGGAACGAATTAATTACGTAAACCGGGGGTCCACTGTACTTGAAATAGCTAGATCCTAGCAGTCAAAAGCAACACAAAAGTTTGAAAATTTAGACACGTGTGCAAACATCTGGGTATCTTTATTGTAGATGTTTCACCATCCAGTAGCTTTATCAATACAGATTCTGGGACATAATTTGAAGACAGTAGAACTAGTATATACAAAAGATGAGGTAATCAGCCTTGGAGTTGGTGTGAAGAGCACCGTAGTCGTGTAGATTCTGGAGCACAGGCAAGGAGGCTGGCGTTTATATACTAATTGTCAGGTGGAAAGGGACGAGTAGCAGATATACTACAAAAGATGAGGTAATCAGTCCCTCAGCCTAGGAGTTGGTGTGAAGAGCACCGTAGTTATGTAGATTCTGGAGCACAGGCAAGGAGGCTGGCGCTTAAATGCTAATCGTCAGGTGGAAAGGGACGATTAGTATATAAGCACCCGCCTCCTTGCCTGTGCTCCAGAATCTACATGACTACGATGCTGTTCACACCAACTCCAAGGAGAGGGACTGATTACCTCATCTTTTGTATATACGTACGTAGTTCTATTGTCTTCAAATTATGTCCTAGAATCTGTATTGATAAAGCCACTGGATGGTGAAACGTCTACAATAAAGATACCCAGATGTTTGCACACGTGTCTAAATTTTCATCTTGTCGGTATTGTATACCATCCTTGTACAACATAAAAGTAGTCTTAAGTAACAAATTCGGAGGATACATTTGAACTTCAGAATGGTTTGGACAATGTAATGGTGTGGTAAGAAAAGTGGCAAATGTAGTTCAAAGTGAAAACTACGGAGTACTAATCCTTGGGAATAGAATAATTCTGGCACCTATAAATTGAATAATGTATATGATTTTAGCAAAACACTGAAGCCAAGACAGAAGTGCCTTCATGAATGAAATAGGATCAATAGACTCACAAAATCATAATAACATGATTGCGAACATGTTACTAATAAAGGCATAAAACCTCAGTATTGACAGTGTAAGGAACTTCAGTATTGACATCTTTTCTTAAACTTTTATTGATATGTATACAGTACTACTGAAAACCCGAGAAGTCTCTTTCTTTTTACAGACATGCAGGCACGTCTGTCTTGGCCTCAGAGTTTTGCTAATATATTTGCAAGAGTGCTCGTCAATAGTGTTACAGAATTTATATGCTGGAGAACTCTCCTCTAGTAGGAAAATGCTGGAGACTTTTGATCCATCAGTGACTTCAGAACATTGGTGAGATCACTGGCATTTGCATGGTCAGATGGTGTCTTGTGAAGTTACTAACTTTTCAGATTACAGTGGTACCTCGACTTACGATGTTATCATCTTACGTTATATTCGATAACCGATATTTATAACGTAAGAAATTTGAATGCGACTTACGATGTTTGATTCGTCTAACGACATTCGTACCGGACGTGTCCGCTTGGCGCCCAGCTGAGCGCGCACTCCAGGGAGCGTCAGTGCTATTGTTTACAAGCGAGAGCGACCACCCACCCACACCCACGCATTCATACCAGTATATTGTCATTATTCCACTGTTTTTAGTGCTTGCAACTGCTAAATAAGCTACCATGGGTCCAAGGAAAGCTCCTAGTGCTAAGCCTGTGGTAAAGAATGTGCAGGGAGTGAAGCATTTATGCAGGGAGTGTAGCATTTATGCAGGGAGTGTAGCAGGCATGCAGGGAGTGTAGCAAAGATGCAGAGAGTGTAGCAGGGATGCAGGGAGTGTAGCAGGCATGCAGGGAGTGTAGCAGGCATGCAGGGAGTGTAGCAAAGATGCAGAGAGTGTAGCAGGGATGCAGGGAGTGTAGCAGGGATGCAGGGAGTGTAGCAGGCATGCAGGGAGTGTAGCAAGATGCAGGAGTGTAGCAGGATGCAGGGAGTGTAGCAGGATGCAGGGAGTGTAGCAAGGATGCAGGGAGTGTAGCAGGATGCAGGGAGTGTAGCAGGATGCAGGGAGTGTAGCAAGGATGCAGGGAGTGTAGCAGGATGCAGGGAGTGTAGCAAGGATGCAGGGAGTGTAGCAGGGATGCAGGGAGTGTAGCAAGGATGCAGGGAGTGTAGCAAGGATGCAGGGAGTGTAGCAGGGATGCAGGGAGTGTAGCAAGGATGCAGGGAGTGTAGCAAGGATGCAGGGAGTGTAGCAAGGATGCAGGGAGTGTAGCAAGGATGCAGGGAGTGTAGTAGGCATGCAGGGAGTGTAGTAGGCATGCAGGGAGTGTAGCAAAGATGCAGGGAGTGTAGCAAGGATGCAGGGAGTGTAGTAGGCATGCAGGGAGTGTAGCATTCATGCAGGGAGTGTAGCATTCATGCAGGAGTGTAGCATTCATGCAGGGAGTGTAGCATTCATGCAGGGAGTGTAGCATTCATGCAGGGAGTGTAGCATTCATGCAGGGAGTGTAGCATTCATGCAGGGAGTGTAGCATTCATGCAGGGAGTGTAGCATTCATGCAGGAGTGTAGCATTCATGCAGGGAGATCATGATAGCATTCAAAGAAAAGGCCAGTAACCCCAGAAAAGAACTTGTTACCTGCAGTGTTAATGGAAGGATTCCCTTCCAAACACTAGCATACTACTCCACCTTCTCCCTCCTCCCGTCCTCCACACATCAACAACTCTTCAATAAATGTAAGTGACATGTTATTGTTCAATATTTACATGTGTATTTAGGTATTCTTTATTAAATTCTTTATTATTTAATGTCAAAAAGTTCTAAAAAATATTTTATTTAACTACTTTTGGAAGTCTTGGACGGATTAAATTTATTTCCATTATTTCTTATGGGGAAAATTGATTCGAGTAACGATTGTTTCGCCTTAAGATATGCCCTCTCTGACGGATTAATATCGTAAGTCGAGGTACCACTGTACTAGCATAAGTTATCCAAGTGGAAAGTTTGGTGATTTATTAAAATAGAATCCTGAGTTATCCAACTTCACAATTTAAGTTTGGTTAGTTTAGGTAGATGATGGCAAAAAGTGACAAGTGGGAATACATACTAGTAGCAGAGGATCCTTTTAATACAACATTTTGCCAAGGCTGGGCTTTATCAAGTACATACAGAGGAATGAGCAAATACACTGATTTATGAGGCAAACGAGCACCATGAGGTCTCTGAGCCTGAAAAAATTAAGTGTTTTGTTGCTTGATTAGGTTCACTAGCTGCAAAGGAAACCTGAAATTTGTTCATGTATACGAAGTGCAGTAGTGAGATAGGTAAGGGAATATTGTAATGAATTTTGGAGTGGAGGTCAGTACGAGTCTGAAATCCAATACCTCTTTTACTATGTTAAACTGGGTTCGGGATTCATATTTGATAGGTTCAAGAATACTGGGTCTGGGGCAAGAAGCCTAGAGGGTTGTGAATCCTGAGTTAGTTTATCGTTATTATGCACTTCATATACATCCTGTGGGTTCAGGTACTGGGCTGCAAACTTTTGATAACTAAACAAGTTACAGTGGTAATGAACTATTTATATTTATATCTAGTTACAGTCGCAATGAGTTATTTATGCAGGACTTGAGTCCTGGAGGTGGGAAGTACAATGTCTGCACTTTAAAGGAGGGGTTTTGGGATAATTACCAACAGTTTTAATTCTAGTTTAGTTGTGGCCAAAATGCCGCACATAATGAAGGGCTTATCAGAGCCATGTACACATCGTAGTGAAATTCTCACCTGTCTTGTTTTCATTGTTACCTGAGACATAGGTCACCTGTGCCAGTTAATTGTTTGTACTCACTCTCACACACGCGCACACACACACACATCTCCTGAGGCACACATCAATCAGATATCTGCTGCAGCATACAGGCGGCTGGCAAACCTAAGAATAGCGTTCCAATACCTCACTAAGGAATCATTCAAGACTCTGTACACCATATACGTCAGGCCCATACTGGAGTATGCAGCACCAGTTTGGAACCCACACCTGGTCAAGCACGTCAAGAAATTAGAGAAAGTGCAAAGGTTTGCAACAAGACTAGTCCCAGAGCTAAGGGGATTGTCCTACGAAGAAAGGTTAAGGGGAATTGGCCTGACGACACTAGAGGACAGGAGGGTTAGGGGAGACATGATAACGACATATAAAATACTGCGAGGAATAGATAAGGTGGACAGAGACAAGATGTTCCAGAGAGGGGACACAGAAACAAGGGGTCACAATTGGAAGTTGAAGACTCCTATGAGTCAAAGGGATGTTAGGAAGTATTTCTTCAGTCATAGAGTTGTCAGGAAGTGGAATAGCCTAGAAAGCGACGTAGTGGAGGCAGGAACCATACATAGTTTTAAGACGAGGTTTGATAAAGCTCATGGAGCAGGGAGAGAGAGGACCTAGTAGCAATCAGTGAAGAGGCGGGGCCAGGAGATATGACTCGACCCCTGCAACCACAAATAGGTGAGTACACACACACACACATCATTCAGTCTCCAGTTTTTCACTGGATTTAAAGTGCTTTGTGTGACTTTATTAATATATTAAGTAAAGTGCAGTTAACCCTTTGACTGTTGCAACCCTCAATCCTGAGTGCTCTCCTGTTGTCGCAAAATTAAAAAAAATAAATAAATAATTTTTTCTTATGAAATGATAGAGAATCATTTCCTGATGGTAAAGACACCAAAAGTTTGAAATTTGATTGAAAACTCATGGAATTACGCTCTCGCGAATTTAGTGATCTCAGCAATATATACGCATCGGCAATTTCACCGACTTTGAGCCCTATTTTCGGTAAATTCCATTGTTCCAGTTGACCAAACTCATAGATATTTCTTTAGAACTCCATTTATTCTATCGATTGAGTATAAGAAACCACCAATTTATCGATTTCAACTACCCAATAAAGTGATCAGAAATTGGCAATTTGGCCAATTTCATGCAAAATAAAAAAGTTGTCAATTTCAAAATAGGGTCCAGAATAAACACTGCAGACTTTCCTGGCACTAAAATAAGATGTTATCTGTTCATTAGTCACGTCTTTAGGCCCCTCTTATATTACTTTTAGTTTCTATTTCGATTTTTTAGTGATAGTGAAAGTGATGTAAGTGATGATGAGATTGATTTTATGCCATTGCAGGATTCGTCTAGTGATAGTGATGTTCATTATTCACCTGTGAAGCGTACTTTTAGGCGTCGTCGCCTACGTTCAGGCAGTGTGCCATATGCAGTCCCCAAGGGTTGTGGCAGGTCACGATCCAAAACCCCGGCCACTGATAGTGATAGTGATCATGAAGGTGAATTTGCGGGGATGGAGGAAGAAGTGGTGGGTGGCACGGTGTCTGGACAGACAAAGTACAGCCCGGCACCCCCTCAGCCATGTGCTGCCTCCACTCCTGTCCCCCCACCTGCTCCCCCACACCCCATGCAACAGGTCCACCCGCACCATGTGACCGAGAGTGGAAGTGGACACAAAGTGTATTCGTGCCACGGCCTTTTGATTTTGATGTGAGTGGAAGTGGCATCCTGCCAGAATGTCCCATAACAAATGAGTCTACAGAGTTAGACTTTTTCCAGTTATACTTTGACGAGCCTATACTGAACTTGATAGTGACCCAGACGAACAATTATTATCGCTATGTCATGGACAACACAGCAGAGGTTCAGAATCGTCACGGCTGCGCAGGTGAAAAGACACAACAGTGGCTGAAATGTATTTATTCCTTGCCACTGTCATGCTTTTGCCACATACCTATAAGAACAATATACATAACTACTGGTCCACAGACCACTTCATCAGTACTCCTGTCTTCCGTGACCTCCTTTCCTGCAACAGATTCATTCTGTTGCTACAAATGTTGCACTTTTCAGATAGGAATATGCCCAACAGAAATGACCTTCTATACAAAATCTGGGAAGTGTTTATGTACCTGAAGCAGAAATTCAGTGCATACTTTTATCCTTTTAAGAACATTGTTGTCGACGAGTCCTTGATTCTATTCAAGGGACGCCTGTCATTCAAGCAATATATTCCGAGCAAACGTCATCGCTTTGGTATAAAACCTTTTGTTATGTGCGACTGTGAGACAGGTCTTGTGTTAAATGTCATTGTATACACTGGGAAAAACATCGCATACCAGGCATGTTGGGCATTTCTGGTGATGTTGTTCGCAGGATGATGGAACCATACCTTGGCAAGGGCCATACATTGTACACAGACAACTGGTATACAAGCTGTATGCTTGCTGATTTCCTGCGTGTGAACAATACTGATATATGTGGAACAGTGAGAAGGAATAGAAAACATGCCAGCTTCAGTGGCAGTGTTGAAGGTGCAGCAAATGTTTCATGCCAATGACATCATGGCACTGACGTGGCATGACAACGGGGCGTGAATTTTGTCAACCATCCACAGAACGAGATGGTATAAACAGACAAAATGAGCCGCTCACCAATGAACATATTGTCAAACCAGCTGTTGTCGCGACTATACAAACAATATCGACTAGTTGACAAGTGTGACATGATGATAGGTTTGTTGACTGTGTGCAGGAGTCGCAAGTGGTATATAAAACTGTTTTTCCACCTTGTAGACATTGCAGTGATCAATGCATTCAATATGTATGAAATAAAGACTGGAAAATGACAACATTTTGCGGAATTCTCCCTGAATATAGTAAAACAGATAGCAAAAAAGTATGGTACCACACCTGTACCTGTCCCTCAACAGCGACTTGTTCCTCAACCACAACCACAGCCAGTGGGGGAAGTGCCAGCCCAAATCATCCCTAACTGTCACTACCTGGTACCTTTACCACCTACCCCAAAGAAGAAGCATTCCCAGAAGTGTGTTGTGTGCTACCACCACAAAATGACCACAACAGCGGAAGGACACACGATTCATATGTCACCAGTGTGGAGTGGCACTCTGTATGAATCCATGCTTCATGGAGTATCATACAATTGTGGACTTCTAGGAACATAAGTGGGACATGTAAATACTTGTATATATAGTTGTAGATAATAGAATGTGATTCAGCCAGTGTGTACATGTGTGTTTGTGTCAGTATGATAATAATTTTGTATATAATATTGGTGTATAAACAACAATTGACATTGAAATCAAAAGATTTACTGTAAAATAGCTATCATATATAATAAAAACCAAGAATATTAAAAAAAAAAAAATGGAAGAAAATGGTAAATATGTAGATTTTCTGCAAGCGGCAGTGCTTCATGTGCTCTTTATTTCTATATAAAAAAAAATAATTTTTGTTTTTTCAAAATATTCGGGGCACTTGGCGAGGTAACGTATATATACGTTTGGACCGTTTAAGGGTTAAAAGATCAAGACAAAACTTGTGTGCCTATTATTTGGCAATCTAACAAGGCAATTTGCATGACAGGCCCTGTTTGTACATTGGTTCAACCATTATTTTATTCCTTCAGTCAAGACATACCTGGCCAGAAGGAACCTTGTATGAAGACTTTCACTCTTGTTAATTCCTGTAGTCTTCCTCATATCTTGCAGTCTGTTGACACAAAGTGAAGTTGTGTTTCAACTGCCCCACCCTATATGACTGTCTTTGATACAGCAGCAATGGATGACAGCTCTGAGACTGGTGTGCTAGAATTCTGGCCTTAATTTAACAGTGTATATGCTCTTATGTAAAATTATTGTGAATGAAGCACCCCAATCAAGTGTCAGTTATGGCCTTCTATGGTGAATAATTTCACCATACATATTGTGGTTCTGGCAACAACTGCGAGATGAAAGTGCCTTGAAGACATGAATGAGCAATACGTAAATGAAATGTTAGAAGAGGATGAAGAAGAATCAAATGCGGAGAAATGCTGTAGGAACTCAATTCCCAGTTAGGAGAGAGAGACAGGTAAAAGTAGATGACAAAGAACTTGAAGATAAACAGTTAACATTACAGGAATTACATGACCAGTTCCATGTTATTGGTAAAGTTGAATAATTTTTTCACTGAAGGAATACTAACATATCTAGAACCATTGGTCTGCAGAGGATTTTAGCGCAAGTGGTAATACCTTATCAGCTTCATAGAGTACTGCATGGTAAAACAGACCAAAGACATTACACATTGTTTGAGCACTATGAACATCCTGTCGTGACATCAGCATAAGCTTAAGACACCAAACCATCAAGTAGAATTAATACACCTGAGGAGTCAGGTAAAATCCATTTCTCCTATTGCCTTGTTAATTAAATAGGTTGCAATCTATAATTTGTGAAAGAGAGATAGAGATCTGATTGGTATATATGGTGTTGGTATAAGGCAAGCAAGGGGATTAATTACAAAAGCTGGTCAAAATGTCATTTCAGTGTGTCATGGCTTATCCTTGTGTCAGCCCCAACTCCATCCAGTGTTAAGTTTGCTAGACCTTTAGCCTGGTAATGAACCAGGAACCAGGTGTCATCAAGGATATTATACTGATAAGTGTGCAGTATCCGGTGTACCTATTTTATTTACAGTCCACTGGGTGAATGTACTGACAATAACAGTCAAGTTTACACACATACAGTCCTCCACATGGGTGGCAGGCAATGGCAGCTGTGATGGATAAAGAAGAGATTGTTTTGCTGTGATTGTAACAGTAATGGACAATTCTGTAACCAACAGACTGTCTATTGTTTCCAAATTGATTGCTCCACCAGATTTTGTTCTGTATTTTTGTAGTATTCTATATGAAGGTCCATTATGTGGAGGGTTTAATGTATGCAGTTTTAGCAACATCATGGAACTGTTAACCCTTTCGGGGTCGGTGCCGTACTAGTACGTTTTACGAGCAGGGGTTGGTGCCGTACTAGTACGCCCAAATTCTAGTGGCCTCAATTTAAGCAGAAAATGTCTTGTAGGCATACATATGAAAGAATGGGTCTGTGTGGTCAGTGTGCGCAGTATAAAAAAAATCCTGCAGCACACACTGCATAATGAGAAAAAAAAACCTCTGACCGTTTTTTCGATTAAAACAGCGAATTTGCAGTCGATTTTCATATGGTATTTATTGATGTATTCTCGTTTTCTTGGTCTCATTTGATAGAATGGAAGATATATTACAGAAATAGAAATGATTTTGATTGGTATGACAATGACAAGTACCTTGAAATTGAGCTCAAAGTAGCAAAAATGTTCGATTTTTGACGATGTTCAAGAGTAAACAAATCACACCATGCGTCCAATTCACATCAACTGGCGAGTCTTATATTCATGCACAAGTGCTCTGATATTATTTATATAATTTTTACAATGATGCAGTTGTATACATAACAGTAAATCTATTTTTGTGTGAGAATAAAAATTCAAAATGGAAAGCAAAAGTAATGGAACAGGGGCCTGGAGACGTTGCTAATGAACAGAGAACATGTTATTTTAGTGCCAGAAATGTCTGCCTATTTTGAAATTGGCATCGTTTGAAATTTGTGTGAAATTAGAAAATTGCCATTTTCTGATCACTATTTTGGGTAGATGAAATTGGTAAATAGGCAGTTTCTTGTACTCAATCGATAGAAGAAATGGAGTTCTAGCGAAATAGCTATAATTTTTGGAGACTGAAACTTTGGAATTTGTCGAAAATAGGGCTCAAAGTGGGTGAAATCACCGATGCGTCAGTGTCATAGATACCGCGAACTTCGCGAAAACATAATTCCGTTAGTTTTCGATCAAATTTCATAATTTTGGTGGCGTTATGATAGGAAAAAGATTCTCTTATCATTTCATAAGAAAAAAAAAAAAATTTTTCCAAAAAAAATTTCGACCCCGTAACACGTTTCCGAGAAGGCCTGTCGACCCCCAAAGGGTTAACAACAAGCTAAACACTGATGTAGTGTGCACTGATTTCGCAACAGCATTTGACAAGTGTGACCGTGGCATGATTGCATGATGCATACAAAAGAAATAACTTTGAAAGTGGGCAGATGCACATTTAATCTCTTAACAAATAGGACCCAAAAAGTGGTAGTAAACACACTGAAGTCTGAGGCTCCCACATGGAAAAAGTCTTCCTTAAGGCATGGTACTTGCCCACTTCTGTTTCTCATTCTTATATCTGAAATTGACAAGGACATAAATCATAGCATTATAACATCCATTGCTGATGATGCCAGAATCTTTGCGAGAGTGTCATCTGTCAGAGATACAGTGAATTTTCAAGCGGATATAAATTAAGTCTTCCGGTGGGCCTTGGAGAACACTTTGATGTTTAAGGAGGACAGGCTTCAGTTGCTCATCTATGGAAGAATGGAGGAAATAAAGATTGTAACAAAGTACAGGACAAACTCAAAATCATTCAATAGAGTGAAAGTCCCATGTGCAAGACTTGAGAGTAATGATGTCAGGAGAACTTGCATTCAAGGATCATAACACTGTTGCTATTGCTACTGTAAGAAAAATGATTGGCTGGACAATTACATCAGAACCCCAGATTTCGTACTTAATCCGTCCCAGAAGGTCGGTCTAAATCCTAAACGTACGAAAACCGAAGTACATTAATATTTCCAATAAGAAATAATGTAAGTACAATTAATCCGTTCCAGACACCCAAAATATTAAAAAAAAAATAGTTTTTAAAGAATAACTAGTTTTACATACAGAAAACAATGAGAAATATAAAGCACTAATGAAATGGATAAATTAACATTTAATTCACTTACATACCTTTATTGTTGGTGTATGGAAGAAGGCGAGGAAGGGGATCTCCCTTATGGAGGGTATCCCCATCCATAAGGACTTCAGGTATCAAAGCCCTATTCGAGGTTACTTCCCTTCTTTGTCTTTTACTGGCAATGGACCCTGTTGCTCTGTTTCTGGCGTTTCTTTAAGATTTGCCTAAAATGGGACAAGGTATTGTCACTGAACATGTTGCAGATATGGCTTGTATCAGCTTGGTCAGGGTGATATTTTTCCACAAAAGTTTGCACCTCATTCCACTTTGCACAAATGAAGCAATTTCCTCAGCTGTTGTCTGTTGCTGTTCCAGATGAAGGTCTTGCAGTTCTTCATTGGTTAGCTCTTTCCTGTGGTCCTCCACCAACTCTTCCACATCCTGGCCACTCACCTCCAACCCAGTGGACATCCCCAAAGACACAATAGATTCCACAACAGGCATAGGGTCATCATGGTCATACTCAAACCCTTCAAAATCCTTGTCGAGGACACATTCTGGCCACAATTTTCAACTTTAGCTTCCTTGATTTCTACTTTGCCAGGATGGAACAGATTGTTGATTTTTGACTTCCCATACATCCTGGCAAGCTCGGCTAAACGTACGCCACTTTCATATTTTTCTACAATCTTTTTCTTGAATTCTATCGTGTTTCTCACCTTCTTTACCAAAGGGCCGGCACTAGGAACTTTCTTTGGGCCCATGGTGGCTTATTTCGCAGTCACACTCAATGGTTAACCCTTTGACTGTCGGAGACCCCTTTCTGAAACTGTCATTCTATGTCGGGAAATATTCGAAAAAAAAAAAAAATATTTTTTCTTATCAAAATGTTAGGATTATTTTGCTGATTGTTTTAAGCCTAAAAAATTTTTTTTGCCATCAGTACTTACCGAGATATGGAGGCGTAAAGTTGGCACAATTTGAGCTGCGTATGGCAACATCGGCGAATTCCGCTGACTCGGTAAACTTCTGTTTACTTCCATTCGTAGATTTGTTTTTTTCACTATTTTCTTTTTTTATGTAACTTATGTGGCCTGTGAGACCACAGTAAGGTGCAATGTATATATATACACTCGTTGTTTGCACCACAATAACTTCACAAACAATGGTATGTTTATATTGTTTACAAAACTTGTTTACACAAACAAACAACGACAAAAAATGTTCATTACTATTGTTCTATAATATATATACATATGTACACTCACTGAACACTTTCCTAGAACTCCTGCAGCTTGTGGAACTCTTTGAAACATGGGTATAAGCACAGTGGTACTTTACACTCCTCACACATAAACGAGTGTCTCTACGTGTTTGTGGGGTTTTGTGGAATGTTTACAGACAAAACACCTCTTCTGAGCATTTTTCTTGAGAGTAGTAGCAGGCACTTGTATGGGGTAGTGATCACCAGGCCTCATACGAGAGGGCGTGTGTTGATAATTTCGTGGGCGCTGGTCTATTGCAGGTGTTGCTCCTTGGTACTTGAATATTATTTGTCTGATGACTGACAAACAAAATTCACCATATTTGGGTTTGTTGTTGGTCTTCAACTTGTACATGTTATAAGCATTCAGCATGGAAATGTCAAGAAGATGGAAAAGAGTTTTATGTACCACTTATAACTTTTGCGTACACAATCAGCAAACCCAATCTGCATGTCACATTTATCCACTAAGCGCATATTGAGGTTGTAGTCCATCACAGCTGCAGGTTTTAGAATGGGTTCATTGGTCTTTTATTCTGTCTTCCACTGTCTACCATTTCATGTCTGTGAACTGATGTCAACAATGTGACATCACGTTTGTCTTGCCACCGAAATGCCATGATATCATTGGCAGCAAACACCTGCACTTCACCTCTACGAGTGCCAGCGTCAAACCTAGGCATATGTTTACGATTTGCACGCACTGTGCCACACAAGTCTGTCATGTTCACTTGCAAGAAATCACTGAGTAAAGGGCTCGTGTACCAGTTATCAGTATATAATATATGCCCCTTACCAAGATATGGTTCCATCATTGTTCTAACCACATCACCAGAGATACCCAATAACTTCATGGTATCTCTCAATGTATTACTGCCAGTGTACACAATTAGATCCAGAACCAGACCACTTTTGCAATCACACAGTACAAATAACTTTATACCAAAGCGTTTCCTCTTGCTTGGTATATACTGCTTGAATGACAGTCTGCCTTTGAACAAAATCAAAGACTCATCAATAACAAGCTTCCTGAAGGGATAAAAATACATACAACACTTTTGTTTCAGGTACATGAACACATTCCTGATCTTATATAACCTGTCGTTTCTGTCAGGCCTTGTTTTATCAGAAAAGTGAAGCATACGCAATAGTATCAAAAACGATTCACTGGTATAATATCACTAAAACCTGGGGTTGAAATCAGGCGTTCTGTCGACCAGTATGTGGTGACAGTGTGCTTATAAACATGTGGCATAAGCATTATTGTGGCAAAGAACAAGTACATCTCTGCCACAGTTGTGTCCTTCCACTGGTGTAGCCGTGAATTTGGTGAAAGAAGTGTGTTTGCCATGGTGTACTCATAGTATGTGTTGCTTTCCCCGACAATAATGTCCATCAGGGGTTCATCGAAGAATAACTCAAAGCATTCCAGTTCAGTAGCATTGTTCCCAAGTGTACACGATGGCCGTATTCCACTTTGTGCTTCATCAAAGTCATGGGGATTGGGAACAAAATTGTCACCTTGCTGCCAATCCCAGATGCGGTCTGCTGGTGCGTACTGGATATTGACAGGTGGTTGTGGTTGTGCAGGTTGTGGTTGTGCAGGTTGTGGCTGTGCAGGTTGTGGTTGTGCAGGTTGTGGAAGTGTGGGGGTGGTTGATGGTGGTTGTGCTGAGTTAGCAGCGTGGGTAGCAGCGTGGCCCGCTCGTGGTGGCACATGACTCATGCCACCGCCAACACCACCACCTGCCCCACGCACATTACGCATCCCCATTGTAACAATATCGTCATCTTCATTATCAATTATTGGTGTAGGGCCAAGAGATGTACTCCGAGATTTACTCCTTTTCCTTGGAATAGCATATGGCACACTACCAGAACGCATGTTGCGTCGTACATACTGCCGCTTCACTGGAGAATAATCTCCCTCACTGTCGCCACTAGAACTGCTTTCAATAACTTTGAAATCACTGTCATCATCACTTACACTGCTCACATCAGAGTCTTCTACACGGGGAAATAGTTTCCTCTTTCGTTCTCGTACAGATGAACGTGAATGAGACGGCCCAGCACCAGAGGTGGAAGGCTGTGGGTCATCTGGGTTTTCATCACTAATTATGTTATCCTGGGCACTGCTTTCGGTCACACCCTCTTGAAAACCATGGAATTCACTTTCACTGGCACTTCCATCGCTGTTAGAACTATCACTTGGGAAGAGAAGGCCTCCAATTCGCCGGGGAGTGAGGTACTTCTTACCGCCAGGCATGGTGAACAAGGACTACAAACATGGCGCTCCCACAATGCACCACTGGGTCCCCGATTTTTTTCATACTGCGCACACCCACCACGCAGACCCATTCTCTCACATGTAGGCCTATCAGCTTTCTCCCGCTTCATTTGAAGCCGCTAGAATTTAGGCGTATAAATACGTCCGAAACATTGGCTCGTAAGACATAAATATACGTCCGAAACAGTCAAAGGGTTAAGCACAAAAAACAATGGATTATTACGAAATGTTTCGGATGAACGAGCGAAGTATTGCTCACTCAACCAGTGATAGAGCCAGACTGAGACACGTCTGATACGTACGATTTCCGGGTGGGGGTACGAGATCCGGACCAAAATTTCACCCCAAAAAGTGGTCTGAATCCGAAACATTCGATATTCGGCACGTACGAAATCCGGAGTTCCACTGCATAACTTTCAAGACAAAGAGATGCTGAGCCAGTGATGATACTCTTCGTCACTTGTTCTCTCCTGGCTAGAATTCTGCTGTATAATAATGGCCTCTTTCAAGGCAGATGAGATTGCTGAACTGGAAAGCACAGCCCATATACAATCAAGCATCTGAACCACTGGGAATGCCTGATATCCCTTCAACTGTATTCCTTAGGATGTAAGTAGGAACGGTACATACTAATTCACACCTGGAAAATCCTGGAGGGACTGGTCCCAAACCTGAACACTGAAATCACTCTGTTTTACAGCAAGAGACTTGGCAGCTGGTGCAAAATACTTCCACTACAAAGCAGGAGCTTGGTGACTACACTAAGAACTTGAGTGTTGGAGCCCCCAACTTTTCAGTGCCCTTCCTCCATGCATAAGGAAATTACTAATAAACCTCTTGCTGCTTTCAACAAAGATCTGGATAAGTTCCTCAAATCAGTACCTAACCAGCCAGGCTGTGGTTTGTACATTGGACTGTTTGCAGCCTGGTTGGTCAGGCTTTAATTCTCCAGAAGGTCTGGCCTGGGACCAGGCTACAGGAACATTAACCCCTGGAAGCACACTTTAGGTAATGTTAACTATTTAACTGCAGGTTCTTCTCATCCTTTTCTGTCATCTGACTCCTCAGTTCTTGGAATTGAGCTCCACTAACATTTCCTCTCGAGATGTTTCTGTGCCTCATGTTCTAAACGTTCATTTATATTGTTTGGTTCCATATCTTCACATTCTTTGCCATGTCAACAATGTCCTGGAACTGACACACTACTGAGGGAAAACCTGTGAAATTATTCACCACACTACGCCATAATGTTTCACAGCCTGCATGTATTGCTGACTTGGGTATTTCATCCAGTGTAGTTTTGCCAGATCTCGGGGTGCTCCAAGGTTTAAGTTGGCATTCGTTGCTGCAAGAAGTTTCGACACCACTCTGTACAAATGCATTAAATATCTTAATTACACCTCAGTCTGGTGGTTGTATCAATGATGTCGTATTTGGTGGTAAAAAAAAAACAACTTTCACATTTGAATTTAGGAACTTTGTGAATTATCAAGAATGAGGAGAATCTAGAAGTGAGGTTCCTTCTCCTCTGTTAAAAGTGACTTTAGGAATAGAATGATGCTTAAACCACTCTATAAATAAGACTTCAGTATTCCATGCTGTTGGGTTATAATGCCAAATGACAGGCAAAGCACTTTTGTCATCCTTTTTCAAAATGTAGAATGTTTGAGCGATAAACAAACTTGGGCTTGCACTTGAATTCAGCTACTGCATTAGCATACTGAATCAAGCAAGCTAAAACAATCTTTTATTGTCTTGAATCCTAGTGTACTTTTTCTCTTGCTTGGCAATAAGCTCTAGAAGACAGTTCTTCCAGAATAATCCTGTCTTATCAGTATTAAACACCTGCTCAGGTGCATAGCCACCCTTGGAAATAATTTCTTCCAGCTCTAAAATTCTTCACTTCTGAGTGGTCAGCACTCTCATCACTTAACTATATTATGCAGCCTATTGCACATTTTAAAATGATGAAGTTATCCAGCACTAAAGGAACACTTGTGCAGGTTTTCCATCCTGCTCTCACAGTGTATTATAGAATGACAGGGATTTGTCCTTGATCATAGCGTAACTAAGTAGGGCACTTTTCTGCTGAATCCAGTCATTAAATTTTTTCTTCAGTTTTATTTAACTGTATTGACCTCTTTCCCATTTTTTCAGCAGGTCACAGTCTGGGTTACTAATCACAAAATTGAATTGAATGAATTGTTGATTCTCTCACACCAAAGGAACAGGCTCTCCCTACCACACATGCACCACTTTTAAAAATATCAGTCACCTGAAGTTTCTTTGCTAAATGTATAGTTTCACACTTAATTCTTGGCATCTAGGATTACCACTTTCATTTTGATGCCATGATAAATAGCCAGACATTGGATGTGGTGATGAAAATATCAGAAATGGAAATCCAGATACAGTGGACCCCCGAGTTTCGTAAACCCCGGAAATCGTACATTTATGTAAGTATAATATTGTAAGTGCTTGTGGAAAAGTATTTTTGGGGGTCTGAAATAGACTAACCTACGTGACATTTTTCCTTAAGGGAGTAAATTCGTTCGGTAATGGCACTTGAGCAGACTTCAGGAGTGAAGTTTTTACGAAACTCGGGGGTCCACTGTACAGTGAACCCCCGGTGTTCGTGATGCTCCAAACTCGAACAATTATGTAAGTGTATTTTTGTAGGTGCTTTTGTAAGTGTATTTTTGGGGGTCTAAAAGGACTAGTCCAATTTACATTATTCCTTATGGGAATAAATTTGTTTGGTAATGGCACTTGAACAGCATTCTGGAATGAAAAAATCACGAACACTGGGGGTCCACTGTATTGTATATGTACTACAGTGGACCCTCGGTTAGCGGCCGTAACCTGTTTCAGGAGCTATGGCTTTAACCGAAATGGACTTTAACCGAATTAATATTCCCCATAAGAATTAATGTAAATACAATTAATCCGTTCCAGACAAAAATATTCACAAAAAAATAATTTTTTTAACAATTAAATCAGTATTACATACAGGTCCATGGGCTGTACACCAAAGCAGTGTTTCACCAAAGCAATGTTTCAGAAGTGCTTTGAAATGACCTCGGACACTGAATTGACCCTTAGAGAGTTCTAGAAGAATCACTTCAGTGTCTACAACTGCATAGACCTTATAGGTAAGGCTTGGGAGGGAGTGACTACCAGGACTTTGAACTCTGCTTTTGTTATTGACGTACTAGTACGGCTTACGCCCTGGGGTTATTGACGTACTAGTACGCCTAAATTCTAGCGCCCTCAAATCAAGCAGAAACAGGCTGTTAGGCCTAGATGTGATAGAATGGGTCTGTGCAGTCAGTGTGCGCAGTATAAAAAAATTCCTGCACCACACAGTGCATAATGAGGAAAAAAAAACTGACCGTATTTTTGGTTTAAAACAGCGACTTTGCAGTCTATTTTCGTATGGTATTTATTGATTTATTCTTGTTTTCTTGGTCTCATTTGATAGAATGGAAGATATATTACAGAAATAGAGATGATTTTGATTAGTTTGACAATGACAAGTACCTTGATATTGAGCTCAAAGTAGTGAAAATGTTCGATTTTTGACGATGTTCAAGAGTAAACAAATCACACATCAACTGGCGAGTCTAATATTCATGCACAAATGCTCTAATATTGTTTATACCATTTTTACAATGATGCAGTTGTATACATAACAGTAAATCTTCTATTTTTTTGGGAGAATAAAAATTCAAAATGATAAGCAAAAGTAATGTAAGAGGGGCCTGGAAACGTGACTAATGAACAGAGAAGATGTTATTTTAGTGCCAGGAATGTCTGCCTCGTTTATTCTGGACCCTATTTTGAAATTGGCATCGTTTGAAATTTGTGTGAAATTGGCCAAATTGCCATTTTCTGACCACTATTTTGGGTAGTTGTAATTGGTAAATAGGCGGTTTCTTGTACTCAATCGATAGAAGAGATGGAGTTCTAGCGAAATAGCTATAATTTTAGTAGACTGAAACATTGGAATTTGCCGAAAATAGGGCTCAAAGTGGGCGAAATCGCTGATGCGTAAATGTCATCCATACCGATAACTTCGCGAAAGCATAATTCCGTTAGTTTTCAATCAAATTTCATAATTTTTGTTGCGTTATGATCGGAAAAAGATTCTCTATCATTTCATAAGAAAAAATATATATATATTTTTTTTTTAAATTCTTGGACCCTGAGAAAGATTTTCGGAGACCCCCCTTGGACCCTGAAAGGGTTAATTAATCCCCAGTGCTTAGTTTACAATATATGGTGTAATATATGGGAATAAATTACGGTCGAGTGGCACTAGCGAATTATTGCCAGATGTCTACAGAGAAGTGGAAATAAACAATCGGATGAGTATTAAACTATCGTATAAGTAATATAGCGAGGGATAATGATATGAATGTGCAGTGATATAATGAACTGAAATTGTGGCTAAGTGTAATCTTAATTAATCCCCAGTGATTAGTGTACAATATATGGTGTAATATATTGGAATAAATTACGGTCAAGTGGCACTAGCGAATTATTGCCAGGTGTCGACAGAGAAGTGGAAATAAATAATCGGATGAGTATTAAACTATTGACATAATATAACATGTGATAAAGGCATTGATGAGCAGGGGTATAGCGATCATAAATTATGGCTATTAACAAAGTGAACATAATATAAAGGAAAAAGAATAAGCCAAATGACCCTACTTTCTGTGTGAAGTGTCCCTTAACCTCTTACCACCGATCCTTCCCCACCCAGCGGGAAGGGATCCCCCCCACTCTCATCCCAAACCTTTCTCCACCGACCACCCTCAACCAGCAGGAAGGGTTCTCCCCCCACTCGCACCCCTACCATCTTTCCACGGATCCCCACCACCCAGCACCTTCAACCCCAGCCCAACATGCAAAACAACCCACTACATAAAACTGCCCAGGATAAGATAAATGGAAGTGAACATGGCCAGAAATAAGATATGTTGTATATGTGAAAAAAATTTTGGGAGAAATATTAGGGGCACTGATTTTGAAATATAAGAACATAAGAACATAAGAAAGAAGGAACACTGCAGCAGGCCTACTGGCCCATGCGAGGCAGGTCCAAATCTCCAACGGCTTAAGCCCCGACCCAGCCAGGTCAGGTTACATTCACTTAAGGAGGGAACACTGCATCTGACCTAGCACAGGCTAGTCAGGACCAACTCACACCCAACCGCACCCACTCATATAATTGTCTAGTTGACCACCTGGTCAGCCGACCACCTGGTCAGGTCACTTCCACTTAAGGAATTAGTACAGCTACTGACCTGGTAATACAAGCTAGTCAGGTCCAAATTCACACCCATCCACACCCACCCATGTATTTATCTAACCTATTTTTAAAACTACACAACGTCTTAGCATCTATGACGGTACTCGGAGTTTGTTCCACTCATCCACAACTCTATTACCAAACCAGTGCTTTCCTATATCCTTCCTGAATCTGAACTTTTCCAACTTGAAACCATTGCTGCGAGTCCTGTCTTGGCTGGATATTTTCAGCACGCTATTTACATCCCTTTATTTATTCCTGTTTTCCATTTATACACCTCAATCATATCCCCCTAATTCTACGCCTTTCTAGAGAGTGCAGATTCAGGGCCCTCAGTCTATCCTCATAGGGAAGATTTCTGATACATGGGATCAACTTTGTCATCCTCCTTTGTACGTTTTCCAGTGCATTTATATCCATTCTGTAATACGGTGACCAGAACTGTGCAGCATAATCTAAATGAGGCCTAACCAAAGATATATAGAGTTGTAGAACAACCTGAGGACTTCTATTATTTATACTTCTTGATATGAAGCCAAGGATTCTGTTAGCTTTATTGCGAACACTTATGCACTGTTGTCTTGGCTTCAGATTACTACTAACCAGAACTCCTAAATCCTTCTCGCAATCACAAGTAATAAGATCTACATTATTCAGCTTATATGTGGCATGGTTATTGTCCTGCCCAACATTTAGAACTTTGATTTGTTTACATTAAACTGCATCTGCCACTTCTCCGACCACTGCATCAGTCTATTCAAATCATCCTGGAGTGCTCTAATGTCCTCATTTGAATGAATTGGACGACCTATTTTGGTGTCATCAGCAAATTTACTTATGTTACTATTTATTCCCTCATCTATGTCGTTTATGTAAATTGTAAACAACAGGGGCCCAAAACTGACCCCTGTGGAACACCGCTGAGACGCGCCCCCATTCTGATTTCTCTCCATTTATGCAAACTCTCTGCCGCCTATTTGTCAACCATGCCTCTACCCAGGAAAAAAATTCTCCTGCTATTCCGTGTGCCTTAAGTTTCCTCAGTAGCCTCTGATGTGGAACTTTATCGAAAGCCTTACTGAAGTCCATATACACAATATCATATTCATTACCATGATCTACCTCCTCAAACACCTTAGTGAAAAAGTTAGTAAATTG
>WNWK01027694.1:0-26057 GCA_009830355.1 Cherax destructor | reverse complement strand
TTAAATTTTCAATTTTTGGAACCATATATTTCATTGGTAGAATTACCGACAATATGTTAAGTAAAAGGACACAAATGAAACAGTTGTATTTGTGTCCTTTTACTTAACATATATTTCCAATGTAAGATCCCGTAGTGTGAGTTGTGGGGCTGAGACGGTGGACACTGAAGGAGGGACAGTGTTGACCCATTTTACTGAAGTCCCACACTCCCAGGTACATCAGACAAAGTATAATCTGTTTTAGTGCGAGTTCTTCCCAGTTATTTGGGTGCATTGTTAATTCAAGACTGTGTGCTTGAGAAATTCACCCACATAATAAATTTCTCATTGTTATTACATAGTAAACAATTTGCTTATTAAAATTTGCAAATTAAAATTTATACAGATCAAACTATATGATAAGCTTTCTTTTAATCGGGCCTTGCAGTTGTAAAAGTTTGAAGCCTATCAGAAAAGACATTATCGAGTAATTAATTTGATTCCACAATTCCAAGTTTTTAACCAGTAAAATGTCAAACGAACCACGGCCAAATTTATGGTTATCATTTTTTGAATGCACCGACAGTAATATTTTGAACCAATGGGAAAAATTAGTTAGTTACGAATAAAAAAATTGCTATTTTTATTTTTTAAAATTAAAACTTGAATTTATGTCATTAATGGCAGTGTGAGTCTTGTGTTTAAGAAACCCTGCCATTGTTGACAACACCAAGCCGATCTTAAAAGTCATTCTGCAGTTAAGGAACAGATTCCATTGATTTCATTTTTTTTACTATTTCACTACAACAAATTTGCCTGCACGCAAGTGACACTTGAAAGTCCTTTCAAGGCCCTATGATGCACCAGGAAGTAAATATTGAAACCACTCAGAAGAGGTAAAATGAAATTTATTTAACTTCACCCTATGATGCTGTGCCATCGAACCAAATGCTGTAGAAGTATCCTGCTCAATTAGTGATTATTTTTACTTCCTCCTTTGAACCGTGGATTCTATCCAACTTCTGATGGCTTAAAATTTCTTCAATGCTTTCTGGCTTTCTGACACCATCCCTGTCTGCTCGCTGATTATCATTTTTTTTTAATTTTCTACTAAATTTCTCTGAGTAATTCTTCAACCCTCTTCATCCTTATTATATGATCTTTCTTTTCATAAGTGTCTATGTAGTTTTGGCTCTGATTTGGTCATTGCTGATATGTCATTCTCAAGCTGACATGCTGCTTCTCTTTTTATGCTAACATAGTCATTTATCACTTTTCTACTTGCCTCCCTATTGTCTTCTCTCCTCTGGATTCTGTACTTCATCTTTCTTTTTTGCTTATTCCTGTGATCTCTGTGCAACTTTGATTCAATAAAGTACTCTCTCTGTTTTTTGACTTTCCCTACCTTCTGCTAGGTATGTCCCACTTTCTTGCGTCCAGGAACTTTCTGACAAGGTCCTTCATTATCTCTTTAGTTGTTCCATTAGTCTCTTATCGAACTGTGATTTATATATACCTCCTCTTCTCTCCACGCCCACTTCTACCAAATACTCAAAGCTGAGCACTGTGTGATTACTAGCTATTCCAGCCAGCCTTTATTCAGCTTAATGTGTTATATTACCATAAGGTGAAACCTGACCAAGTCTAGCAGATATGCCCCCTGCTCTCATTCTTTGCTTTCTATGACATGATGGTCATTAAATTCTCCATTACCTTCTTCAATTTTGCCTTCTTATTTCCGGCCCTTCTTGTGGGTCCTATTTCACTTTCGTATTTTGTGGTGATAGAAATCCCCAATGATCAGCAGCTTTACTTTGGTTCTAACTTTTTCACGGTACCGTTTTTCAAAACTTGCTTTGTGGCTTTGTCTTTCTGTCATTCTCCTGCCTCTGTCTCTTTTTGTTCGGAAATAAACCACTGCTACTATTATCGTCGACTCCCCAATCATCATTTATCCTGCTATATTATCATTAAGTAATCAGTATCCATGTTTCTCTTCGAAACATCCAAATTCTTTAACAAGTGTCACAACGCCTCCTCTGTTCTCTTCTTCTGACTTTGCGATATTTGCATGTGGATGCTCGTCTGTTATCTGTCTCGCTTGTTCGTGCACTGTCCGCATCATTCCCTTCATGCTGGAATATATGGTACTGAACTTGCTTTGGAGGGAGCTCCAAGCGGGAGAGAGAGGAAATGTACAGATACAGTAAAAAATGAGGTAAATGTCATCACTAAACAGCTGTGGAGAGGGATGGGAGGAAGAAAGAAATGCAAGTGGAAGGAGTTGAGAGAACCAAGGAAAGGGGGATGGAACTCTTGTGTTATTTAATTTGAATGATGGCAGGCAGCAGGGAGGAGTGCTGGAATGGTGATGTTTAGAGAGAAGTTTGGGGTATGAAGAGACATGGATGGTGAGGTAAGAATATGGGGTGCTTGGGTAGGGATGGTAGAGAGGAGGTTAGAAGAGTATGTGGAATTAAGGGAGAAAAGAAGTTAGGTTGTGGATAATAGATAAGTTATTGTTTACTGTTCCTGTTTGCTGACTGTTAGTGTAGGCTTTGAAAAGTAAGAGTTCTGAGAGCAACGATGGAGAGGACGGGAGGGAAAACGTCACTACTGCTTGTTGATTGGTAGTTATCCAGTGTGTGTGTTTACTCACCTAGTTGTACTCACAAGTTGTGGTTGCGGGGTCGATACATAGCCCTGGCCCCGCCTCTTCCCAGGCCACTACTCGGTCACTCTTCCCGCTCCATGAGCTTTATCATACCTCTTCTTAAAGCTATGTATAGATCCTGCCTCCACTACATCACTTCCCAGACTATTCCACTTTCTGACAACTCTTTGACTGAAGAAATACTTCCTAACATCCCTTGGAACATCCTGTCTCTGTCCACCTTGTCGATTTCTCCTCTAAGTATTTTATATAGCGTTATTATCCCCGATTCTCCTGTCCTCCAGTGTTTGCAGGTCGATTTCCTTAACTCTCCTTGAGGACTACCCTTAGCTCGACTAGTCTTGTTGCAAACCTTGCACTTTCTCTTAGTTTCCCACATGCTTGGCTAGGTGTGGGTTCCAAACTAGCGCTGCATACCCAGTATGGGTCTAACGTACACAGTGTACAGGGTCCTGAATGACTTCTTATTAAGATGTCGGAATGTTGTTCTTAGGTTTCTAGGCGCCCGTATGCTGCAGCAGTTATTTGGTTGATGTGCGCCTCGGGAGATGTGCCCGTCCTTTTCCTTGAGTGAGGTTTGTAGGCTCGGCCCTTAGACTGTACTCCTTCTGTGGTCTTCTTTGCCCTTCCCCAATCTTCATACTTGCACTGGTGGGGCTGAACCCAAGATTCAGTTGCTGGACCAGGCCTGCATCCTGTCCAGATCCTTCATAGTTCTGCTGGTCTCTCGTCCGATTGAATTCTTCTCATCAACTTCACATCATCTGCAAACAGGGACACTTTGGATTCTATTCATTCTGTCATGTTCACAAATACCAGAAACAGCACCGGTCCTAAGAATGACCCCTGTGGCACCCCGCTCGTCACAGGCGCCCAATCTAACACCTCGCCACGTACCATGACTCGCTGTTATCTTTCTGACAGGTATTCCCTGATCCATTGCAGTGCCTTCCCTGTTATCCCTGCCTGGTCCTCCAGCTTTTGCACTAATCTCTTGTGTGGAACTGTATCAAACACTTTTTACAGTCCGAGAAAATGCAATCTACCCCTCTTCTCTTGTCTTACTGTTCACCCTGTCAAAACTCCAGAGGTTTGGACACAGGATTTCCCGTCCCTGAAACCGTGCTGGCTGTCGTTGATAAGCTCATTCCTTTCTAGGTGCTTCACCACTCTTCTGATAATTTTCTCCATGACCTTGCATACTACACATGTCAGTGACATAAGAACATAAGAACATAAGAAAGGAGGAACACTGCAGCAGGCCCGTTGGCCCACACTAGGCAGGTCCTTCACACTCCATCCCACCAACAGAACACCTGTCCAACCCAACTTTCAATGCCACCCAAGAAACAAGATTTGACAACTTTATTTACTCATGTGCAATTCCCACTCAAATCCAACCCCTCTCACTCATGAATTTATCCAACCTAAATTTAAAACTACCCAAGGTCCTAGCTTCAATAACCCTACTAGGCAGACTGTTCCACTCATCAACTACCCTATTTCAAACCAATATTTCCTATATCCTTTCTAAATCTAAACTTATCTAACTTGATCCATTATTGCGGGTTCTCTTGGAGATACCCTCAAGACCTTATTTATATCCCCTTGTTAATACCTATTTTCCACTTGTATACCTCGATCATGTCTCCCTCATTCTACGTCTTACAAGTGAATGTAATTTAAGGGTCTTCAATCTTTCTTCGTAAGGAAGATTTCTAATGCTATGTATTAATTTAGTCATTCTACGCTGAATGTTTTCAACGAATTTATGTCCATTCTGTAATAGGGAGACCAGAACTGAGCTGCGTAATCTAGGTGAGGCCTAACTAATGATGTATAAAGCTGTAATATAACCTCTGGACTTCTGTTGCTAACACTTCTTGATATAAATCCCAGTAATCTATTTGCCTTATTACGTACGCTTAGGCATTGCTGTCTTGGTTTAAGGTTGCTGCTTACCATCACCCCCAAGTCCTTCTCGCAATCTGTATGGCTAAGTTCTACGTTATTTAACTTATAAGTGCCTGGGTTATGGACACTCCGAGCTTTAGAACTTTGCATTTATCTACATTGAACTGCATCTGCCATTTTTCTGACCAGGAATTGAGTTTGTCTAAATCCTCCTGTAGTTCACTGACATCTACGTCTGAATCGATTATCCTACCTATCTTCGTGTCATCAGCGAATTTGCTCAATCACTAGAAATTCCCTCATAAGGTCATTTTATATATTATAAACAACAACGGGCCCAAAACCGATCCCTGTGGAACGCCACTTGTTACAGATCCCCACTCAGATTTAACCCCATTAATGCACACCCTCTGCTTCCTATTGGTGAGCCAGACTCGATCCATGAAAACACTTTTCCCCCCAAAGCCGTGAGCAGCCACTTTTTTGCAGTCTCTGATTGGTACTCTATCAAAAGCCTTACTAAAATCCAAATAAACATATCAATTCTTTATCGATCAACTGCCTCAAAGCCTTACTGAAAAAAAGTTAATAAATTAGTTAGGCAGGAACGGCCCTGGTGAATCCATGTTGAGTATCATTAATCAAATTATGCCTATCGAGATGGCTTCTTTTGTTATCAGCTATAATCGACTCTAATAATTTGCCACAATTGATGTTAGACTTTTTTGGCGGTAATTTGATGGTAACGACTTGTCCCCTGCTTTAAAAAAAGGAATTACATTAGCCATCTTCCATATCAGACACTACACCTGTTTGAAGAGATAGGTTAAAATGTTAGTTAAGGGTTCACAGAGTTCAATTTTGCATTCCTTAAGAACCCTTGAAAAAAACTCATCAGGGCCTGGCGATTTATTTTGCTTCAAACGGTCTATCTGTTTGATAACAATTTCGCTAGTGACTGTGATACTACATAATTTATCTGTTTCAGGCCCACTAAAATACCTAATTCTTGGGATATATTAGTGTCTTCCTGAGGAAACCGAGGAAAATAATTATTAAAAATAGAGCACATTTCATTCTCTTTTTCGTAAGATACCCATAATTATTTTTAAGGGGGCCTATCTTATCTCTAACTTTTGTTCTATACACCTGGAAAACTTTTGGTTAGTTTTCGAACCCTAGCAACTTTAATTTCGTAGTCCCGCTTAGCTTTTCTTATCCCCTTTTAACGTCCTCTTAATGTCAATATACTGATTCATAAGATGAACCTCACTCTTTGATACGCCTATAAATTCCCTTTTTTCTGCCCTAAAAGATATTTGAGCCTTTATTCATCCATTTTGGGTCATTTCTATTCGATCTACAGACACTGGTCTGTAGTTCAATCCTTCGTGTCTGTCTCCTTTTAAAAAAATTGGGACTACATTTGCTGTCTTCCATTCTTCAGGTAGTCGCCCTGTTTCGATAGATGTTGAAGATTGTTGTTAGTGGTACACATAGCGCCTCAACTTCCAGTTGTGAACCCTTGTTGCTGTGACCCATCTCTGAAACATTCTTTCCCTATCCACTTTGTCAATTCCTTTCAGTATTTTGTGTGTCGTTAGCATGTCCCTCCTATCCCTCCTATCCGCTAGCGTTGTCATGTTGACTTCCCTTAACCTCTCCTCGTAGGACAAACCCCTCAGCTCCGGGACTATTCTTGTTGAAAACCTTTGCACTTTCTCTAATTTCTTGACATGCTTGGCCAGGTGTGGGCTCCATACTGGTGCTGCATACTCAAATATGGGTCTGACGTACACGGTGTATAGTGTCGTGAATGACTTCTTACTTACATGTCGAAACTCTATTCTCAGGTTTTTCAGGCGTCAATATGCTACAGCAGTTATTTGGTTTACGTGCACCTCAGGAAATGTGTTCGGTATGATGCTCACCCCAAGATCCTTAAACTTGATTGAGTTTTGCAGCCTCTGACTTCTTGGGCTGAGTGTATGTGTGTACTCCTTTATTTGTGAATGCATGGGTTGAGTCACAGCTAATAGCCCCATCTCTTCGCTGGTCGCTACTAGATCCACTCTTTCCCTGATCCACGAGATTTACTGAATCTCTCCTTAAAGCTATGTATGGATTCTGCGTCCACTACATCACTCACATCACTGTGTCTTCTGCGGATGACAGTGTCCTCCATCGAAGACACTGCAAGACTCTAGGCGGACATCAACCAAATCTTAAATTGAGGCATACAAAACAATATGAAGTTCAATGAAGAAAAATTTCAATTACTACGATATGGAAAATTTGAGGAAATTAAAACTGTATCGGAGTATATAACAAATTCCATCCACACAACAGAGCGAAAAACTAATGTGATGGACCTGGGAGTGATAATGTCAGAGGATGTCACTTTCAAAGATCACAATAATGTATCCACCACATCTGCTAGAAAAATGATAGGATGGATAATGACAACCTTCAAAACTAGGAACGCCAAGCCCATGATGATTCTCTTCAAATCGCTTGTTCTCTCTAGGCTGGAATATTGCTTAAACTAACGGTGCCTTTCAAGGCAGGTGAAATTACTGACCTGCAGAATGCAAAGAGAACCATCCCTGCAATCGTGCTGGTTATCGTGTATAAACTCATTCCCTTACAGATATTCCACCACTCTTCTCCTGACAAACATACTATACATGAGTGACACTGGTCTGCAGTTTAATGTTACCTGTCTGTCTCCTTTCTTAAATGCTGGGACTACATTTCAAGTCTTCCACGCCTCAGGTAGTTGCCCTGTTTCGATTGATGTGTTGAAGATTGTTACTTGTGGCAAGTACTGTGCCTGTGCTGCCTCTCTCGGGACTCACAGAGAGATGTCCGATCCCACAGCCTGTGAGGTATCTAGTTCAATTAACATCCTATTCACATTCTTTTCGGTTGTGTGTAGTGTGTCCAGCACTTGTTGGTGTACCCTACATCCCAGATTGATGGTGTCGTTTCTGTCTTCACTGAAAATACTTCCTTAAATCTCATGTCGATCTCTTTACATACTTTTTAGTCGTTTCTTGTGAGCTTCCCTCCTTCCTTCCTCAGCCATATTTCCGGGTTCTCCACTGTTGTTTTCCTCATGAACTGTCTGATCAACAAGTTTACGTCAGATTTAGCTATCGATACTATGTCATTCTCGTATTGCCTCTAGCCCTCCCTCCTTATCCATGCATATTCGTTTCTGACTCTTCGGCTAATCTTCTTATTTTCCTGAGTGCTTTGTCTTCTATACTTTTTCCATTCTCAACACCTTTGGGAGAACCAAAAGCTCGTTCGTTTCTTCCCATTGTTTATGTTGCTCTTGAGTATGAACCTCTCCTCTGCCTCGCATTTTGCGGTCATGTATCCATGGAAAACAAGATGAGTGTTGAAGGGATGGAAGGAAAGCACAGAAGAGAGTGTGCGCGCGCGTGTGTGTACTCACCTATTTGTACTCACCTATTTGTGGTTGCAGGGGTCGAGTCATAGCTCCTGGCCCCGCCTCTTCACTGATTGCTACTAGGTCCTCTCTCTCCCTGCTCCATGAGCTTTATCAAACCTCGTCTTAAAACTATGTATGGTTCCTGCCTCCACTACGTCACTTGTGTGTGTGTGTGTGTGTGTGTGTGTGAGTGTGTCCCTGGACCAGTAATGAGCTTGGAGAGATAAACGGTGCTGAGCTCCATAACTCACGCTCACTCCAACCTGCCAGAGTGTATTTAACCAAGTTCCATACTGCTGAACCAACAAATTTATTTTTAACTAATGTTCCCCAAAGTTTATACTGCAAGTAGTTCCACCATTACTGCCACCTGGCACTCAAACTCTAGACGTCTTGGACACATTTCTTAAAATTACTAAAATTATTATAATCATAGGGGAATGAGAACTCTAATTCTTTTGACCAAGAGTTATTTTTATTTCGGTTGCCTGATCTTACGTCTTCACACTTTCCATTCCAGAGCTTTACTCTCTCGACGTTGGTATGGTGTCTGTGTTCTCCCACAGTCTAGGTTATGGTATCTGTATTCTCCCACAGTCTAGGTTATGGTATCTGTGTCCTCCCACAGTCTAGGTTATGGTATCTGTATTCTCCCACAGTCTAGGTTATGGTATCTGTGTCCTCTCACAGTCTAGGTTGTGGTATCTGTGTCCTCCCACAGTCTAGGTTATGGTATATGTATTCTCCCACACTCTAGGTTATGGTATTTGTGTCCTCTCACAGTCTAGGTTATGGTATCTGTGTCCTCCCACAGTCTAGGTTATGGTATCTGTATTCTCCCACAGTCTAGGTTGTGGTATCTGTATTCTCCCACAGTCTAGGTTATGGTATCTGTATTCTCCCACAGTCTAGGTTATGGTATCTGTGTCCTCCCACAGTCTAGGTTATGGTATCTGTATCCTCCCACAGTCTAGGTTATGGTATCTGTGTCCTCCCACAGTCTAGGTTATGGTATCTGTATTCTCCCACAGTCTAGGTTATGGTATCTGTGTCCTCTCACAGTCTAGGTTGTGGTATCTGTATTCTCCCACAGTCTAGGTTATGGTATCTGTATTCTCCCACAGTCTAGGTTATGGTATCTGTATTCTCCCACAGTCTAGGTTGTGGTATCTGTATCCTCCCACAGCTAGGTTATGGTATCTGTATTCTCCCACAGTCTAGGTTATGGTATCTGTGTCCTCCCACAGTCTAGGTTGTGGTATCTGTGTTCTCCCACAGTCTAGGTTATGGTATCTGTATTCTCCACAGTCTAGTTATGGTATCTGTATCTCCCACAGTCTAGGTTAATGGTATCTGTGTCCTCCCACAGCCTAGGTTATGGTATCTGTGTCCTCCACAGCTAGGTTATGGTATCTGTGTCCTCTCACAGTCTAGGTTATGGTATCTGTGTCCTCCCACAGTCTAGGTTATGGTATCTGTATTCTCCCACAGTCTAGGTTATGGTATCTGTGTCCTCTCACAGTCTAGGTTATGGTATCTGTGTCCTCCACAGTCTAGGTTATGGTATTTGTGTCCTCCCACAGTCTAGGTTATGGTATCTGTATTCTCCCACAGTCTAGGTTATGGTATCTGTGTCCTCCCACAGTCTAGGTTATGGTATCTGTATTCTCCCACAGTCTAGGTTGTGGTATCTGTGTTCTCCCACAGTCTAGGTTGTGGTATCTGTGTTCTCCCACAGTCTAGGTTGTGGTATCTGTGTCCTCCCACAGTCTAGGTTATGTTATCTGTGTCCTCCCACAGTCTAGGTTATGGTATCTGTGTCCTCCCACAGTCTAGGTTATGGTATCTGTATTCTCCCACAGTCTAGGTTATGGTATCTGTATTCTCCCACAGTCTAGGTTATGGTATCTGTGTCCTCCCACAGCCTAGGTTATGGTATCTGTGTCCTCCCACAGTCTAGGTTGTGGTATCTGTGTCCTCCCACAGTCTAGGTTATGGTATCTGTATTCTCCCACAGTCTAGGTTATGGTATCTGTATTCTCCCACAGTCTAGGTTATGGTATCTGTATTCTCCCACAGTCTAGGTTATGGTATCTGTATTCTCCCACAGTCTAGGTTGTGGTATCTGTGTCCTCCCACAGCTAGGTTATGGTATCTGTGTCCTCCCACAGTCTAGGTTGTGGTATCTGTGTCCTCCCACAGTCTAGGTTATGGTATCTGTGTCCTTCCACAGTTTAGGTTGTGGTATCTGTGTCCTCCCACAGTCTAGGTTATGGTATCTGTGTCCTCCCACAGTCTAGGTTGTGGTATCTGTGTCCTCCCACAGTCTAGGTTATGGTATCTGTATTCTCCCACAGTCTAGGTTATGGTATCTGTATTCTCCCACAGTCTAGGTTATGGTATCTGTATTCTCCCACAGTCTAGGTTATGGTATCTGTATTCTCCCACAGTCTAGGTTATGGTATCTGTATTCTCCCACAGTCTAGGTTATGGTATCTGTATTCTCCCACAGTCTAGGTTATGGTATCTGTGTCCTCCCACAGTCTAGGTTATGGTATCTGTATTCTCCCACAGTCTAGGTTATGGTATCTGTATTCTCCCACAGTCTAGGTTATGGTATCTGTATTCTCCCACAGTCTAGGTTATGGTATCTGTGTCCTCCCACAGTCTAGGTTATGGTATCTGTATTCTCCCACAGTCTAGGTTATGGTATCTGTGTTCTCCCACAGTCTAGGTTATGGTATCTGTGTTCTCCCACAGTCTAGGTTGTGGTATCTGTGTCCTCCCACAGTCTAGGTTATGGTATCTGTGTCCTCCCACAGTCTAGGTTATGGTATCTGTGTCCTCCCACAGTCTAGGTTGTGGTATCTGTGTCCTCCCACAGTCTAGGTTGTGGTATCTGTGTTCTCCCACAGCCTAGGTTATGGTATCTGTGTCCTCCCACAGTCTAGGTTATGGTATCTGTGTCCTCCCACAGTCTAGGTTATGGTATCTGTGTCCTCCCACAGTCTGCGTTATAGATTTGCTATACTAATACAGTGTTTAAGGCAATGTTGAGGCAGCTGGACTTGATTATGTGGACTCCTGGGTGTTACAGGTTCTGTGCTGTTAGGTTAAGTTTTGTTTGTCAGGAAACAGGACAAGTGTTTCCTGACGCGGGTCTTAGTCAGATGATGTCCCACCGCTGGAACTTTTGGCCATCTGACTGAAGCCTTTCGGTGCCTTAACGTTCCACCCCTTTAAACATTAGGGTGATAATAATAACCAGGAGTTAACAGAATTAGAAATTAATTGATGTATGTGCTGTTATTTCCTATCTTCCCAATGTTAGCTGCTCTGTTCACAACCTTGAATTCTTTGTGTCTGCTTGATGGCATTACTTGCTTTTATTCTCTGCTTGATAGGCTATTTAAGGTGTCGTCGATCTGTCATTTACATGTACTTATAATTAATAATGTTCTCGCCATGAATTTCACGAAGTTCAGCTAATCATTATTTTTGCTGTGTGTCAAATTATTCCCCGTTGGTTTAATTAATATAGTGGTATCCTAGACATACCTACATAAATGTTTTAAGCTGGTATGTTGGTAACTTGTTGTTCGCCTTCCTGGACAATTTACATACGTATTATGATAATGATTGGAATTATTGAATGAGATAGAGTATAACATGATGATGATTCAGGTTCACTTGGAGGTGGAATAAATTATTCATGAGTACAAGATCAGTTTTCCTATAGTACAGTCTGCTTATGTTACGCGAGTGTGCAGCACAAAGAGAACCTTATGAGGTTTCGGTCCAACTCGGACCATTTACTTGTAAATGGCCCAACTCGGACCATTTACTTGTAAATGGCCCAACTCGGACCATTTACTTGTAAATGGTCAGAGTCGGACCGAAATATCGTCATAGACTTCTCTCTCCTATGTTCGGGATATTTGTGTATTGTTCCAGTCACGGTATTGTGCCTTTTTGTTCTTCCTGGTTATATGATAGTTATTAAGGACATAAATGATGGTTAACTAAGGTTAACTGTCATAGCCAACTTGGGTTTTTTCCTTATAAGTCATAATTTTCAGCCATTTTTTCCTGTCTGGGACTTCAACCATTTTTTTTTTTTTTTAGGTGTTGGCATCACATAAATGCTGCATAACCTGTCTTAGGCATAATATATATTGTAAATAATCTCGAGTGTTTTTTCATCCATATATTTTGAAAGTTCTGGGATAAATCGCTTGTGTAGCTTACAAGAACGAGTTTCTAACATTTTTCTCTAATAAGTGATCTTTCGTTGACAATTATTTTTTAATGACTCCAAGATCTCTCTCCTTCTTCTTCTCTCTCTCTCTCTCTCTCTCTCTCTCTCTCTCTCCATACTTTCCATCTTGTATCTCCCAGTCTATTCGAGTATTCTGCATTACCATTTCATAACCTTTATCCATCATCCGTCTATCACTAATTAATTCCGTCATCCGTCTATCACTATTTAATTCCGTCATCCGTCTATCACTCTAATTAATTCCGTCATCCGTCTATCACTATTTAATTCCGTCATCCGTCTATCACTATTTAATTCCGTCATCCGTCTATCACTATTTAATTCCGTCATCCGTCTATCACTCTGTTTAATTCCGTCAAACGTCTATCACTCTGTTTAATTCCGTCATCCGGAATTTGGGAAGGACGTTCCTTTGTGCTATATAATTCCTAATATTGTGCTGGTGTTTTGTATCATGTTGGGCGCTAATGTGTAATTCATATCCAACGAAATTTTATTCTGCAGCGAGTTCTCGATTTTTAATGGTGTTGATATCGTTGCTGGGATACGCTAACAAACACTTAACTACAGAATTTGTCATGTTACGGAAAAGGACAAGTGCAACTAATGCGACATTTTGTGGCAACGTTTCGCTCTTCAGGAACTTTGTCAAGCCTTTATATAACTGCCTGACACAGCTGTTATATCAGGAGACACTGTTCTTTCCTGATGAATATACCCCACCATCACCGAAGACCTGGGGTTTTATGCTATGTTGGGTGTTGGAAATGTTGATAAATTTGCGAGGAGGACAGGCAGTTCAATCTAAATGTGACAGCACGGAAAATGAACAATTAGTGTGAAATGCGTGAATGGTGTTAGGTGGAGCGAGGGAGTTGAAGCTAGTGTATTAGTGGAGCGAGCCAGAGAGTGGGAGTCTCACGTTAGTGGTGTCAGAGTGTTGGTGTGAGTGGGGTTGATGTTAGTGGTGTCAGAGTGTTGGTGTGAGTGGGGTTGATGTTAGTGGTGTGTGCGTAGGGAAAAGGGGTTGGGGACAGTGCATTGGTGGCGTAAGTGCAGTTGATACTGGTGTGTTGGTGTGAGCGTCGGGGTTGATGGAGGTGTGAGCATGAATGTAGATGGTGGTATGTTGATGATGATGGTGATGGCTGTGTGAATGTGAAGGATGAAGGTAATGTTGTGGGACCATAGAGGGTATAGTGTTGGTGTTGTTGTTTGAACATTGAGTTGATGGTATGTAGTGTAAGCATGATGGTGGTGTGACAGTGGGAGTTGATGATGAAGGTGGTGTTGGTAGTGGTGGAGGTGTGAGGGGATGACGGTGTTGTGTTGATGGTGTGAACATGAGGGTTGATGGTGGTGTTAGTGGTGTGAACATGAGGGTTGATGGTGGTGTTAGTGGTGTGAACATGTAGATTGGTGGTAGTGTTAGTGGTGTGAACATGAGGGTTGATGGTAGTGTTAGTGGTGTGAACATGAGGGTTGATGGTAGTGTTAGTGGTGTGAACATGAGGGTTGATGGTGGTGTTAGCGTGAACATGAGGGTTGATGGTGGTGTTAGCGTGAACATGAGGGTTGATGGTGGTGTTAGCGTGAACATGAGGGTTGATGGTGGTGTTAGCGTGAACATGAGGGTTGATGGTGGCGTTAGCGTGAACATGAGGGTTGATGGTAGTGTTAGCGTGAACATGAGGGTTGATGGTGGTGTTAGCGTGAAGATGAGGGTTGATGGTGGCGTTAGCGTGAACATGAGGGTTGATGGTAGTGTTAGCGTGAACATGAGGGTTGATGGTGGTGTTAGCGTGAACATGAGGGTTGATGGTGGAGTTAGCGTGAACATGAGGGTTGGTAAATTAGACACATATGCAACACTTGGGTAGCTTTATTGAGGAAACGTTTCGCCACACAGTGGCTTCATCAGTCCATACAAAGGAGAATCGTGAAGAACAGGAGGAGTGTGAGGTTGTCAGGCCCTCAATCTTGAGTAGATGTTGTCAGTCCATCAATCTTGAATAGAATAACAGCATATGAGCATAGGGAGCTTATATACTGTATACAGGAGAGGTGCAGCAGTTGTAGGAGGTGTCACATTTGTTCAATGTGGAAGTAGGTCGTGCCCAAGGAATAGGCAAGCGAAGAAATCCCTGTATTAAGATACCAAGATGTTGCAGTGTCAGACAACTGCTGCACCTCTCCTGCCTACAGTATATAAGCTCCCTATGCTCATATGCTGTTATTCTATTCAAGATTGATGGACTGACAACATCTACTCAAGATTGAGGGCCTGACAACCTCACACTCCTCCTGTTCTTCACGATTCTCCTTTGTATGGACTGATGAAGCCACTGTGTGGCGAAACGTTTCCTCAATAAAGCTACCCAAGTGTTGCATATGTGTCTAATTTACCAACTCGTCGGTTCTCTGAACCATTCATTCACAACATGAGGGTTGATGGTGGTGTTAGCGTGAACATGAGGGTTGATGGTGGTGTTAGCGTGAACATGAGGGTTGATGGTGGTGTTAGCGTGAACATGAGAGTTGATGGTGGTGTTAGCGTGAACATGAGGGTTGATGGTGGTGTTAGCGTGAACATGAGGGTTGATGGTGGTGTTAGCGGTGTGAACAGCAGAGTCCCACATAATAATTTAGTAATATAAAAAATAGTATGATAACGCGCGACAATTAGCAATACACAAGAACTATACAAGAACAATACAATAAACCAACAGAACAATACAGCAATACACAAGTACTGCACAAGAACAATACAATAAACCAACAGAACAATACAGCAATACACACGTACTGCCAAGAACAATACAGTGAACCAACAGAACAATACAGCAATACACAAGTACTGCTCAAGAACAATACAATAAACCAACAGAACAATACAGCAATACACAAGTACTGCTCAAGAACAATACAGTGAACCAACAGAACAATACAGCAATACACAAGTACTGCTCAAGAACAATACAATAAACCAACAGAACAATACAGCAATACACAAGTACTGCTCAAGAACAATACAGTGAACCAACAGAACAATACAGCAATACACAAGTACTGCTCAAGAACAATACAGTGAACCAACAGAACAATACAGCAATACACAAGTACTGCTCAAGAACAATACAGTGAACCAACAGAACAATACAGCAATACACAAGTACTGCTCAAGAACAATACAATAAACCAACAGAACAATACAGCAATACACAAGTACTGCTCAAGAACAATACAGTGAACCAACAGAACAATACAGCAATACACAAGTACTGCTCAAGAACAATACAATAAACCAACAGAACAATACAGCAATACACAAGTACTGCTCAAGAACAATACAGTGAACCAACAGAACAATACAGCAATACACAAGTACTGCTCAAGAACAATACAGTGAACCAACAGAACAATACAGCAATACACAAGTACTGCTCAAGAACAATACAGTGAACCAACAGAACAATACAGCAATACACAAGTACTGAACAAGAACAATACAATAAACCAACAGAACAATGCAGCAATACACAAGTACTGCACAAGAACAATACAATAAACCAACAGAATAGAGAAATACTCAAATACTGCAAAATAACAATACAATAAAATACAGGAACAGTAGAACAGCATTATAATACACAAAACAACAGTATTAAGAGACATTAAGAGAGTTGTAGCGGACAGGTTGTGGGATCCGCACCTGAAATACTTCTAGTCAAGAAGTCGAGACTCCAAGATTGTTGTCCTTATTTTCTTCACCGAGATTGTTTGTTTTTTTTTAGTTTGTGACTGTGAATGTTTTTCTTCACTACAGAGAAGATGAGAGACGTGAAGACATGAAAGTTACATAGTGAGACTTCTTTAATTCTTTAATTATTTCTGGTTACTTCTTACCTTCCATAAGATAATTTGTGTGTATTTCTAGCTGTCTCCAAAACAACTTTCTATCAATTGTCACTACTTTGCATATTTCCATATATACTACACCATAGTATAGTAACCATTGAATAGTATAATATATAATATATATATATGTCGTGCCGATTAGGTAAAACTTGCGATTTTGGCTTAAATAGCAACGCTCACCTTGCCATATAAGACAAGTGAAAATTTGTGTATGCAATAATTTCGCCAAAATCATTCTGAACATAACGAAAATATATATTATATTGTGTTTGTTTCTTATTAAATTAATGTTAACGTATCTAAAATATATTTAGTTGGGTTAGGCTAAATTAAATTGCGCTTGTTGTAATAAGGTTAGGTAGGTTTTCAAAGTTTCTCTTGGTACAAAATTATAAATTCTTACATTAACATAAATGAATTTTTTTATCTTCAAACGTATAAGAGAAAATTTTAGAAAGGACCTAATTTTAGATGAGTTCTTGCTAATTGACCAGTTTTACCTAATCGGCACGACATATATTTTATATATATATATATATATATATATATATATATATATATATATATATATATATATATATATATATATATATATATATATATATATATATATATATATATATATATAATTTTTATTAACACATCGGCCATTTCCCACCAAGGCAGGGTGGCCCGAAAAATAATTCACTCCATCACTGTCTTGCCAGAGGCGTGCTTACACTAAGTTATAAAATTACAACACTAACACCCTTCTCCCTTCAAAGTGCCGGCACTGTACTTTTCCTATCCAGGACTCAAGTCCGGCCTGCCGGTTTCCCTGAATCCCCTTCATGAATATTACCCTGCCACACTCCAACAGCACGTCAAGTCCTAAAATATTTTATCTCTGACACGCACCGCATGCTTGCTGGAAGTCCAAGGCCCTTGGACACAAAAACTTCCTTTACCCCTTCCTTCAACCTTTCCTAGGCCGACCCCTACCCCGCCTTCCCTCCACTACAGATTTATACACTCGAAGTCATTCTATTTTGTTCCAACCTCTCTACATGTCTCCACAGACTCCTCAGTGAACCACTCACCTTTTCCCTCGTCAATTTTGTTATTCACCTCATCTTTCATAGACCCATTTGCTGACATGTCCGCTCCAAAATATATGAATACATTCACCTCCTCCATGCTGTCTCCCTCTAATCTGTTATCTAATCTTTCGTTACCTATTTTTTTATCCTCATCACCTCACTCTTTCCTATATTAGCTTTTAATTTTCTTCTTTTACATACCCTACCAAACTCATCCACCAACCTCTTCAACCTCTCTTCAGAATCTCCCAAAGCAGGTCATCAGCAAAGAGCAACTGACAACTCCCACTTTGTGTTAAATTCTTGTCTTTTAACCCCACACCTCTTGCCAACACCCTCGCATTCACTTCTCTTACAACCCCATCTATAAATATTTTGAACAACCATGGTGACATCACACATCCTTGTCTAAGGCCTACTTTTACTGGGAAATAATTTACCATACTATACTACAATATATATATATATATATATATATATATATATATAATATATATATATATATATATATATATATATATATATATATATATATAGTTGATGAAGACAGGGAAGCTGTGATTTCGTGTGTAGGCAAGGAGGAATAACATCTTGTAGGAGTGTGGAAGAGCCAGTTGTGGGTGTAGGGGAAGTTCGTGAGGCAGTGGGTAGAATGAAAGGGGGTAAGGCAGCTGGGATTGATGGGATAAAGATAGAAATGTTAAAAGCAGGTGGGGATATAATTTTGGAGTGGTTGTGCTATTATTTAATAAATGTATGGAAGAGGGTAAGGTACCTAGGGATTGGCAGAGAGCGTGTATTGTTCCTTTGTATAAAGGCAAAGGGGACAAAAGAGAGTGCAAAATTATAGGGGAATAAGTCTGTTGAGTGTACCTGGTAAAGTGTATGGTAGAGTTATTATTGAAAGAATTAAGAGTAAAACAGAAAGCAGGATAGCAGATGAACAAGGGGCTTTAGGAAAGGTAGGGGGTGTGTAGACCAAGTGTTTACAGTGAAACATATAGGTGAACAGTATTTGGATAAGGGTAAAGATGTTTTTGTGGCATTTATGGATTTGGAAAAGGCGTATGATAGGGTAGATAGGGGGCAATGTGGCAGATGTTGCAGGTGTATGGAATAGGAGGAAGGTTACTGAAAGCAGTGAAGAGTTTTATGAGGATAGTGAGGCTCAGGTTAGAGTGTGTAGGAGGGAAGGGGACTATTTCCCAGTAAAAGTGGGCCTTAGACAAGGATGTGTGATGTCACCGTGGTTGTTCAATATATTTATAGATGGGGTTGTAAGAGAAGTGAATGCGAGGGTCTTGGCAAGAGGTGTTGGGCTAAAAGATAAAGAAGCAAATACAAAGTGGAGTTGTCACAGTTGCTTTTTGCTGATGACACTGTGCTTTTTTGGGGGATTCTGAAGAGAAGCTGCAGAGGTTGGTGGATGAATTTGGTAGGGTGTGTAAAAGAAGAAAATTGAAAGTGAATATAGGAAAGAGTAAGGTGATGAGGATAACAAAAAGAATAGGTGACGAAAGATTGGATATCAGATTGGAGGGAGAGAGTATGGAGGAGGTGAATGTATTCAGATATTTGGAGTGGACATGTCGGCGGATGGGTCTATGAAGGATGAGGTGAATCATAGAATTGATGAGGGGAAAAGGGTGAGTGGAGCACTTCGGAGTCTGTGGAGACAAAGAACCTTGTCCATGGAAGTAAAGAGGGAATGTATGAGAGTATAGTTATACCAACGCTCTTATATGGGTGTGAAGCATGGGTGATGAATGTTGCAACGAGGAGAAGGCTGGAGGCAGTGGAGATGTCATGTCTGAGATCAATGTGTGGTGTGAATATAATGCAGAGAATTCGGAGTTTGGAAATTAGGAGGAGGTGCGGATTACCAAAACGATTGTCCAGAGAGCTGAGGAGGGGTTGTTGAGATGGTTTGGACATGTAGAGAGAATGGAACGAGACAGAGTGACTTCGAGAGTGTATAAATCTGTAGTGGAGGGAAGGCGGGTAGGGGTCGGCCTAGGAAAGGTTGGAGGAGGGAGTAAAGGAAGTTTTGTGTGCGAGGGGCTTGGACTTCCAGCAAGCATGTGTGAGCGTATTTGATAGGAGTGAATGGAGGCATATGGTTTTTAATACTTGACGTGCTGTTGGAGTGTGAGCAAAGTAACATTTATGAAGGGATTCAGGAACCGGCAAGGCCGGACTTGAGTTCTGGAGATGGGAAGTACAGTGCCGGCACTCTGAAGGAGGGTGTTAATGTTGCAGTTTTATAACTGTAGTGTAAAGCACCCTTCTGGCAAGACAGTGATGGAGTGAATGATGATGAAAGTTTTCTTTTCGGGCCACCCTGCCTTGGTGGGAATCGGCCGATGTGTTAAAAAAAAAAAAAAAAAAAAAAAAAAAAAAAAAAAAATAATATATATATATATATATATATATATATATATATATTTATATATTTCTATACTGTACTATAAAAATACTATATACAGCATGTATATCATTTATTCAGAATTCTATAACAAATTATACTTAAGAATTTCCTTTTCTTCCCTTCATTTCCGATGAAATATAAATTAATTCTAACAGATGTGTGAGACAATAGATTTATGCATGAGAATACTGCACGTGTGCATGACAATGTGAGTTTGCTTTCAAGCAGAGTGGTTTGAGTTTACGCTTGAGAGTGAGAGTGATAGAGTGAGAGGAGAGGAGAGAGAGAGAGAGAGAGAGAGAGAGAGAGAGAGAGAGAGAGAGAGAGAGAGAGAGAGAGAGAGAGAGAGAGAGAGAGAGAGAGAGAGAGAGACTGATAGAGTGTTGTGTGAGAGAGAGAATGAGTGTGTGTGTGTGTGTGTACACATATGCTTACTTGTGGACATTTGAGTGCCTTATAAAAAATGTACGAAGTGCCACAAAACACAAAGCTGATATTGAAATATATTGAAATTCTATTTTGCAGAATTTGAACAAATATGAGAGTACATAAATGTTTTTGAGAATGTCCACACATGTATGTATGTATATGTCCACCCATGTATGTATGTATATGTAAACATGTATGTATGTATACGTCCACACATGTATGTATATGTCCACACATGTATGTATGAATATATTCACACATGTATGTATATGTCCACATATGTATGTATGAATATGTTAACACATGTAAGTATGTATATGTCCACACATGTAAGTATGTATATGTCCACACATGTAAGTATGTATATGTCCACCCATGTATGTATATGTCCACCCATGTATGTATGTATATGTAAACATGTATGTATGTATATGTCCACACATGTATGAGAGTTTGTGTCATGAAGTTTAAAGGGGGATGTGTGTTCTTATGTGTAATTTTCGTATTGACATTCATGTTAAAATGATCGATGATTATAGACATTGTCGTATATATGTATTTTAATAAGATACAATATGCACTTTATGGCATTAACTGAGACGACGTTTCATCTACCAGGGACTTTATTTATACCTTATGAATACATAAAGTCTTGGTAGAATTTATAAATCGTAGACTTTATGATTCCCTGATGCATAAAGTTCTGGTGGGCGAAACGTCTGCTCAGTAAACACCAGACTCAACATACTGACTTATTCACCTACAAGTCGGTATATTTTATCACTGATTTATGTAATTATGTGTGTTGCTGTGTATGTAGGCTGCATATATGTAGATGCATAAATGACTTTGAAAACGCGTGTGTATCTACTGTTATGGATCTTTGCATGCCACGAAAATACAAACTATTAATAAAAAAGAAAACTGATTAACATGTACATTATTTTCACGGGTGTAAACATATAGAAACGCACACAGACTCTCATATACTTATAATAAAACATTCACAAATACACTGATTCAACTACTTCATTGAGATCACTGTATTTACTATAGGTACGTAATGCAATGCAAATAGAAATCCAAGATTTTTCTTAATTAGTTTCTCCGTGGTGGGCGAGCTGTGTGGCACCTTGGTCTCGTCTCGTGGCTGTCCAGGTGGGTGGAATTACTGGACACAGTTTTCTGTGTCACCTCCAGTAATTCCACCCACATGGACAGTCTCTACCGTAGACTAGCTAGACAAGACCAAGTTTCCACCCAGGAAGGTCACTGCGGGTGGTGTAAACCGCTGACTCTGAGGAAGTAGGGGAGTCCATCTGAGGTGATACAAGTGGACTCCTGGAGACATTGATCCGGGAAAGGTACCTCTGACTCTAGGGAAGAAAGGAATGGAGTCCACCTGAGATGACAAGTGGACTCCTGGAGACACTGATCCGGGGAAGGCATCGCTGAGTCTGGGGAAGAAAGGAATGGAATCCACCTTAGGTGACACAAGTGGACTCCTGGAGACACTGATCCGGGGAAGGTATCGCTGACTCTGAGGAAGTGGGGAAGGGAGCGAACAGATGGATTCCTGGATACATGAACTTGGGGAATGTTGTTGTTGAGGATGGCATTGGGGAAGTAAGGAAGGGGAAACATCCGGGAGCGAACGGATGGATTTCTGGATGCATAAACCTGGGGAAGGCAAGAATACAGGTTGAAGTTGACCTTGGGGAAGTGGGGAAGGGAAAACATCCGGAGGGGGACGGATGAATTCCTGGATACATAACCCTGGGGAAGGCTGAAGCTGGAAGGCAGAGAGAGAGAGAGAGAGAGAGAGAGAGAGAGAGAGAGAGGAGAGAGAGAGAGAGAGAGAGAGAGAGAGAGAGAGAGAGAGAGAGAAGAGAGAGCAGGAGGCTGACCTTAGGAAAGTGAGAAAGGGGAGACATCCGGGGCCCACGGATGGATTCCTGGACACATGAACCGGGAAGGCGAGGGGTACTAAGACGAACCACTGGCTCACGTGGCAAGGTCTGAACTCAGAGATAATCTGAGGTGACAGTGGTCGCAATAATAATTGATATTATTAATTATAATTTGCGATTACTTAATCTGGATTAATGTTGTGTAATATACATAACGTGTAATATAAGTTTATATTGAGTGAGAGGGCGGTAAGTGGACTGCAGGTTCAATGTAAGAAATAATCAGAACCTGGAGACCAGAAGTCAGAAAAAAACATACTCACACATACATACACATACACACACACAAAAAAAACCAGACCAAGCGTCTTTCGACAAGAGCCTTTGACAACTAGTAACTAACATTCACACACACACATACACAATCCTTCGTAAAACATAAACGCACACATTCCAAACAGAATGTAACACATACACATACCCGTGTTCTCAAACGACTGTTAAAATTATATTATGGAATCTAATTAATGAAAATATATTCTAACAGAATTATGAATAAAAGATCCGGTTAAAAGTGTCCGTGTGCTTTTCTATTTGTCTGCCTCCATGAAAAACGATATAGTACAGGTTAATCAGTTTTAGTTTTTTGTTTTATTAATATCTAGTATTATCGTGACATGCGAAGATCCATAAGAACAGACACACGTGTTTCCAAAGTCATTTATCCATCTTCATATATACATATGCAGCCTACATATACAGCGACACATACAATTATCTGTAACACACACATGCCCAAAAAAATCAGTGGTAAAATATACCGACATGTAGGTAAAAAAGTTAATATGCTGAGTCTTGCATTTACTGAGCACACGTATCGTCCATCTGAACTTTATCTATCAAGGACTGATAAAGTCTACCAAGACTTTATTTATCCATCAGGTATTAATAAAGTCCCTGGAAGGAGAAACGTGGTTTCAATAAATGTCATAAACTGTATATATCATCATATTAAAATGCATACAACAATGTCCGTAATCTTCAGTTACTTTAACATGAATGTCAACAAGAAAGTTGTACATACGAACACATATCCCACTCCAAACTTCATAAAAAAAACTCACATACACACACACACACACACACACACAGCAAATGTAGTTCCAATTTTTAAAAAAGGAGACAGGAACGTAGCACTAAACTACAGACCAGTGTCACTGACATGTATAGTATGCTAGGTCATGGAGAAGATAATCAGGAGAAGAGTGGTGGAGCACCTAGAAAAGAATGAGCTTATCAACGACGGCCAACACGGTTTCAGGGACGGGAAATCCTGTGTCACAAACCTACTGGAGTTCTACGACAGGGTGACAGCAGTAAGACAAGAGAGAGAGGGGTGGGTAGATTGCATATTCTTGGACTAAGAAGGCGTTTGACACAGTTCCACACAAGAGATTAGTGCAAAAGTTGGAGGACCAGGCAGGGGTAACAGGAAGGCACTACAATGGATCAGGAATACCTGTCAGGAAGACAGCAGCGAGTCATGGTACGTGGTGAGGTGTCAGAGTGGGCGCCGGTGACGAGCGGGTTCCACAGGGGTCAGTCCTGGGACCAGTGCTGTTTCTGGTATTTGTGAACGACATGACGGAAGGAATAGACTCCGAAGTGTCCCTGTTTGCAGATGATGTGAAGTTGATGAGAAGAATTCAGTCGGACGAGGACCAGGAAGAACTACAAAGGGATCTGGACAGGCTGCAAGCCTGGTCCAGCAATTGGCTCCTGGAGTTCAACCCCACCAAGTGCAAAGTCATGAAGATTGGGGAAGGGCAAAGAAGACCGCAGACGGAGTACAGCCTAGGGGGCCAGAAACTGCAAACCTCAATCAAGGAAAAAGACCTTGGGGTGAGTATAACACCAGGTACATCTTCTGAGGCTCACATCAACCAAATAACTGCTGCAGCATATGCGCGCCTAGCAAACCTAAGAACAGCATTCCGACATCTTAATAAAGAATCGTTCAGAACCCTGTACACTGTGTACGTTAGGCCCATACTGGAGTATGCAGCACCAGTTTGGAACCCACACCTAGCCAAGCACGTGAAGATGCTCGAGAAAGTGCAAAGGTTTGCAACAAGACTAGTCCCGGAGCTAAGGGGTATGTCCTACGAGGAGAGGTTAATGGAAATCGACATGACGACACTGGAGGGCAGGAGAGATAGGGGGGACATGATAACAACATACAAGATACTGAGAGGAATTGACAAAGTGGACAGAGACAGAATGTTCCAGAGATGGGACACAGCAACAAGGGGACACAGTTGGAAGTAGAAGACTCACATGAATCACAGATGTCAGGAAGTATTTCTTCAGTCACAGAGTGGTCGGGAAGTGGAATAGTTTAGGAAGTGATGTAGTGGAGGCAGGCTACATACATAGCTTTAAGAAGAGGTTTGATAAAGCTCATGGCGCAGGGAGAGTGACCCAGTAGCAGCCAGTGAAGAGGCGGGGCCAGGAGCTATGAATCGACCCCTGCAACCACAACTAGGTGAGTACATCTAGGTGAGTACACACACACACACACACACACTCACACGTGTGTGCACATTTTCAAAAGCATTTATGTACTCTATCAAACGTTATTAAATTTCTACAAAATAGAATTTGAATATATTTCAATATTTTAATGTTTCAGTAATTTGAATTACAACGATGGTGAATTATAGTTTACAGTATTTTCAATAAATTCATTGTGAAAAATGTGAATATACGAAGAAGCATCAGTGTATATAAGAAGACTACGTTTGATTTATCAGGTTGCTGCAAATAACATTTACAATTACGTCTGCATCAAAGCCAAAATATAATTCTAACTTACGAACATCACATCACAAAATAGTGTACTATAGCATTAACACATCACAGCACATCGCAATACAAAGTAGTATCAGAAATATTAACAAACATATATACTAACCAGATTACACGAACCATCACTAAAATTATTTTTTCGAGACCAAGACTTCCGAGTTGATACTTTTTATTTTTATCCCCAAGGTTTTTCGTTTTGCTTCTATTGTGGCAAAATATCTCACATTCATCATTCTACTTATTCTGAGACTTTACATACACCAAGAATGACGTTACTTCCCATGCTTTAGCTGTACTTTATTGCTTAATTTTTACAACAGAGTGGAAGTTTGTAGATATTCTCATGAGAATGTGTCCTTATGTATGTGTATTTAGTATGTATGTGTTTGTTCTATGGGGTTTAGTGTGAGATGTGGGTGTTTATGTATTTATGTTTATATACTTGTCGGAATTAGAAAAGAGGTTGTACATTGTTTTGCAATATGCATCCACAGATTCGGTGTCCCAGAGACGCAAAGAAACAAATATATAAGAGACGCTTGTGAAGGAAGTAGTGTCTGATGTAAAGGGTGTAAGCCACTGTAATTACTAACTGATTAGTGATCATTGACCTTTATATCTTACATAATAAATGAGACATACAAGGTCACGACATATAAATACAGAGGCATAATTTAAAGGATATAGTAATTCACTTCCAGGTGAATTACTATATAATAGGTATATGTTTTATTTCAGTGGAATTACTGAAATACGTATACCTAAATTAACCAAGAATCCTTGAGCTAGAATCGTGACACACCTAGGTCAGTACACACCTAGGTCAGTACACACCTAGGTCAGTACACACCTAGGTCAGTACACACCTAGGTCAGTACACACCTAGGTCAGTACACACCATCAAAGACCTGTGGAATTACCTTCAGTATCTAGCTTAGAAAATCTCTAGAATTGACGTTCTAAGGATAATGACTCACTGGAACCCTCTGTATTTCCTACAAATACACTATACACTTCCCTTCAATAAACACATGAAATCTCGGGAATCCCTAACAAAAGGAACATAAACACTCCCTGCACAAATGTATATTTTCTCTAGATCACTGGAACACAGTACAG
>WNWK01027693.1:0-26057 GCA_009830355.1 Cherax destructor | reverse complement strand
GTTCAATGTAAATAAATGCAAGGTTCTGAAGCTGGGGAGTGTCCAAACCTAGCACTTATAAGTTAAATAATGTAGAACTTAACCATTCAGACTGCGAAAAGGATTTGGGGGGTTATGGTAAGCAGAAACCCTTTAAAACCCAAAAGAGAGCAATGCATAAGCGTACGTAATAAGGCAAATAGATTACTGGGATTTATATCAAAAAATTTAAGCAACAGAAGTCCAGGGGTTATATTACAGTTTTATACAGCATTAAAGGGCCCCACCTAATTACGCAGCTCAGTTCTGGTCTCCATATTACAGAATGGATATAAATTCGTTAGAAAACATTCAACATAGAATGACTAAATTAATACATAGCATTAGAATTCTTCCGTATGAAGATAGATTGAAGACCCTTAAATTACATTCACTTGTAAGACGAGGAATGAGGGGAGACATGATCGAGGTATACAAGTGGAAAATGGGTATTAACAAAGGGGATATAAATAAGGTCTTGAGGATATCTCTCCAAGAGAGAACCCGCAATGATGGATTCAAGTTAGATAAGTTTAGATTTAGAAAGGATATAGGAAAGTATTGGTTTGGAAATTGGGTAGTTGATGAGTGGAACAGTGAGGCCTTACTAATGATATATAAAGCTGTAATATAACCTCTGGACTTCTGTTGCTAACACTTCTTGATATAAATCCCAGTGACGGTAGTGACTTGTCTCCTGCTTTAAAAATAGGAATTACATTAGCCATCTTCCACATATCAGACACTACACCTGTTTGAAGAGATAAATTAAAAATGATAGATAAGGGTTCACAGAGTTCCATTTTGCATTCCTTAAGAACCCTTGCAAAAAGCTCATCAGGACCCGGCGATATATTTTGTTTCAGTCGGTCTAGTTGTTTCATAACCATTTCGCTAGTGACTGTGATATTACATAATTTATCTTCTTCTGGGCCTCTGTAAAAATTAATTACTGGGATATTATTAGTGTCTTCCTGTGTGAAAACCGAGAGAAAATAATTATTAAAAATAGAGCACATATCATTCTCCTTGTCAGTAAGATGCCCAAAGTTATTTTTAAGGGGACCTATCTTATCCCTAACTTTTGTTCTATAAACCTGGAAAAAACTTTTTGGGTTAGTTTTTGAATCCCTAGCAACTTTAATTTCATAGTCCCGTTTAGCTTTTCTTAAAAGGACTTGAGGGTTATGGTAAGCAGCAACCTTAATAATAACAGTCATGTAGTAACATTGGGTAATGATAATTACAGAAATTGTGTAAAAGCGAAGGTGAATAGAAAAAAGGTGAAGAAGAAAAAGCATATGACTGTATTTTATGCTAACAGTCGAAGTGCAAGAAATAAGATTAATGAATTACGTTTGGTAGCGTTTTCTGGCAACTTTGATGTCATTGCAATAACTGAAACATTTTATGATTCAAAGAGTCGGGATATAATTGCTGAGTGTCATATTCAAGGGTTTAAGTTGCTCCATGTGGATAGATATAATGGGAAGGGGGGAGGAGTTGCATTATATGTTGCATATAAACAGGTATAAAAAATAGATGGATTAGTAACAGAATCTGTTTGGGTAGAGTTTGTAGAAGGTCAAGAAAAACTAATTCTATGTGTAATATACCGACCTCCAGGCTTGTAATATACCGACCTCCAGGCTTGTAATATACCGACCTCCAGGCTTGTAATATACCGACCTCCAGGCTTGTAATATACCGACCTCCAGGCTTGTAATATACCGACCTCCAGGCTTGTAATATACCGACCTCCAGGCTTGTAATATACCGACCTCCAGGCTTGTAATATACCGACCTCCAGGCTTGTAATATACCGACCTCCAGGCTTGTAATATACCGACCTCCAGGCTTGTAATCTACCGACCACCAGGCTTGTAATATACTGACCACCAGGCTTGTAATATACTGACCTCCCGGCTTGTAATATACCGACCCAGGCTTGTAATATACCGACCACCAGGCTTGTAATATACTGACCACCAGGCTTGTAATTTCTGACCACCAGGCTTGTAATATACCGACCTCCAGGCTTGTAATATACCGACCACCAGGCTTGTAATATACTGACCACCAGGCTTGTAATATACCGACCTCCAGGCTTGTAATATACCGACCACCAGGCTTGTAATATACTGACCACCAGGCTTGTAATATACCGACCACCAGGCTTGTAATATACGACCACCAGGCTTGTAATATACCGACCTCCAGGCTTGTAATATACCGACCTCCAGGCTTGTAATATACCGACCTCCAGGCTTGTAATATACCGACCTCCAGGCTTGTAATATACCGACCTCCAGGCTTGTAATATACCGACCTCCAGGCTTGTAATATACCGACCTCCAGGCTTGTAATATACCGACCTCCAGGCTTGTAATATACCGACCTCCAGGCATGTAATATACCGACCTCCAGGCTTGTAATATACCGACCTCCAGGCTTGTAATATACCGACCTCCAGGCTTGTAATATACCGACCTCCAGGCTTGTAATATACCGACCTCCAGGCTTGTAATATACCGACCTCCAGGCTTGTAATATACCGACCACCAGGCTTGTAATATACTGACCACCAGGCTTGTAATATACTGACCTCCAGGCTTGTAATATACCGACCTCCAGGCTTGTAATATACCGACCACCAGGCTTGTAATATACTGACCACCAGGCTTGTAATATACTGACCACCAGGCTTGTAATATACCGACCTCCAGGCTTGTAATATACCGACCACCAGGCTTGTAATATACTGACCACCAGGCTTGTAATATACCGACCTCCAGGCTTGTAATATACCGACCACCAGGCTTGTAATATACTGACCACCAGGCTTGTAATATACCGACCACCAGGCTTGTAATATACTGACCACCAGGCTTGTAATATACCGACCTCCAGGCTTGTAATATACCGACCTCCAGGCTTGTAATATACCGACCACCAGGCTTGTAATATACTGACCACCAGGCTTGTAATATACCGACCACCAGGCTTGTAATATACTGACCACCAGGCTTGTAATATACCGACCTCCAGGCTTGTAATATACCGACCTCCAGGCTTGTAATATACCGACCTCCAGGCTTGTAATATACCGACCTCCAGGCTTGGATCACGATAGAGGGAGACTTCTTTGGGACGAAATTGTTAGGGCTTCTAGACACAATAACGTAGTGATAGTAGGGGATTTTAACTTTAGTCAAATTGACTGGACTTCTTTGACCGGTAATCTGGAGTCCAGTGACTTTATGGAAGTAGTTCAGGACTGTTTTCTGAAGCAGTGTGTGACGGAGCCTACCAGAGGTAATAATTTGCTCGACCTAGTCTTGTCAAATAAGGAAACACCACCTATGGTGGTGAACACACCAACTCCAAGTCCGAGGGACTGATTACCTCATCTTTTGTATATAGTTCTACTCTTCATATTATGTCCTAGAATTTTGTATTGATAAAGCCACTGGATGGCGAAACGTTTACTATAAAGATACCCAGATGTCGCACATGTGTCTTAATTTCACATTACATCCATACTCATTATTTTCCATTTCTAAACCCATACCTAAAATCCTAGTTTAAAGTCCTAACAACACCCTCAACTGAGCTAGCAAGAAAACCCACACCTGCCCTGGATAAGTGAACCCCATCCCTGGCATACATGTCATTTCTACCGTAGAAGTGGTCCCAGTTGTCAATGAATAGTATTGCATTATTCTTACAGTGTTTGTCCAGCCAGCAATTAATACCAATTGCTCTAGACAACCATTCATTTCCAACACCCCTTCTTGGAAAAATGCCACATGTAACAGGGCGCCCCTCCATCTTCCTAATTATGTCTATTGCTGTCCTGTACCTTCTAACTAAATCCTCACTTCCCGCGGCCGTCAATGTTATATAAGTCCTCCAGAACAATGTTAGCCAAGTCTTTTATATTTTTTAAGGCTTTTTTCGTGTGTTTTTTCTCACGTTATATTTTACACTTTAGAACTAGCTTTGGGTCTTCAAGCACCTTGTTTCTCATTTCAGCTTTTGTTTGTATGTGTGTATATATATATATATATATATATATATATATATATATATATATATATATATATATATATATATATATATATATATATATATATATATATATATATATATATATAACTACACTACACTAGCCAGAGGTCGAACAATTGATGCTTTGGCCCGCCTCATGGTGAGCGAAAACACATGACGCTCTAGTCCACTGAACCATACAATCCTTAAGAGTATTGCTTCCAGTAGAACTGAATGTTGCACTCACTACCCAAGGAGATACGGTGGTGTGGGCGCCTCTAAGCTAATTTCATTCTACTCCCTGTTTGGTGTACTAGCTCAACAAGCAGTATATTATATTATTGTAACCACGAACGAGTGGTATTGATCAATAACTACACTGCACTAGCCAGGGTCGAACCCATGATGCTTTGGCCTGTTTCATGGTGAGCGAAAACACATGATGCTCTAGTCCACTGAACCACACAATCCTTAAGAGTAGCGCATCCAGTAGGACTGAATATTGTACTCGCTACCCATTGTTGTACTCTCTAACCACGGGGGGAGTAGAATGATATCTCTAGACCTTTCGTGTTGCAGTCAACACATCATCAGGAGCTTGCAATAATGCAGAAAGAGGAGGATGTCCAAGCAAGTACGTTCCCAATGAATGAGTGAGTGAAGGAGGGAGAGAGAGTGAGAGCGAGAGAGAGAGAGAGAGAGAGAGAGAGAGAGAGAGAGAGAGAGAGAGAGAGAGAGAGAGAGAGAGAGAGAGAGAGAGAGAGAAGGGTACAAGAGGTGGCCCTAGGCACAACAGTGCCTAGGGAATGAAGGATGAATATTATAGCCTTAGAAAAATCCCACAAGCAGTGATATTGTAATAGCCCAAACGAAAGTAACGTGGCAGTAATAAAAAATTTGGTCATATTTTGCTATGATATCAGTAACTTTACATATATTGTCCCCTTTGTTAATACCCATCTTCCACTTGTACACTTCGATCATGTATCCCCTCATTCTTCATCCTACAAGTGAATGTAATTTAAGGGACTTCAATCTCTCTTCATACAGAAGATTTCTAAAGCTATGAATAAATTTAGTCATTCTACGCTGAAAGTTTTCAAAGGAATTTATATCCATTCTGTAATATGGAGACCAGAACTGAGCTGCATAATCTAGGTGAAGCCTTACTAATGATGTATAAAGCTGTAATATATATATATAGAGAAGGGTGGGTTGACTGCATTTTCTTGGACTGCAAGAAGGCCCTCGATGCAGTTCCTCACAAGAGATTAGTGCAGAAGCTAGAGGATCAGGCACGTATAACAGGAAGGGCACTGCAATGGAAAAGAGAATACCTGACATTGAGGCAACAACGAGTCAAAGTAAGTGATTAGGTATCTCAGTGGGCGCCTGTGACGAGCGGGGTCAGTCAGGGGTCAGTCCTAGGACCAGTTCTACTTTTGGTATAAGTGAATGACATGACGGAAGGGATAGACTCAGAAGTGTTCCTGTTCGCAGATGATGTGAAGTTAATGAGGAGAATTAAATCAGATGAGGATCAGGCAGGACTACAAAGAGACCTGGACAGGCTGGACACGTGGTCCAGCAACTGTCTTCTCGAATTTAACCCCGCTAAATGCAAAGTCATGAAGATCGGGAAAGGGCAAAGAAGACCACAGACAGAGTATAGGTTAGGTGGCCAAAGACTGCAAACCTCACTCAAGGAGAAAGATCTTGGGGTGAGTATAATACCGAGCACGTCTCCGGAAGCACACATCAACCAGATAATTGCTGCAGCATATGGGCGCCTGGCAAACCTGAGAATAGCGTTCCGATACCTCAGTAAGGAATCGTTCAAGACACTGTACACCGTGTGCATCAGGCCCATACTAGAGTATGCAGCACCAGTTTGGAACCCACACCTGGTAAAGCACGTCAATAAATTAGAGAAAGTGCAAAGGCTTGCAACAAGGTTAGTTCCAGAGCTAAGGGAAATGTCCTACGAAGAAAAATTATGGGAAATCGGCCTGACGACATTGGAAGACAGGTGGGTTAGGGGAGACATGATAACGACATAGAAAATACTGCGAGGAATACATAAGGTGGACAGAGACAAGATGTTCCAGAGATGGGACACAGAAACAAGGGGTCACAATTGGAAGTTGAAGACTCAGATGAGTCAAAGGGATGTTAGGAAGTATTTCTTCAGTCACAGAGTTGTCAGGAAGTGGAATAGTCTGGCAAGTGAGGTAGTGGAGGCAGGAACCATATATAGCTTTAAGACGAGATATGATAAAGCTGTCCACATGACTCACGAAATCGTAATGACACGATTGCAAACAAACCATACAACGGGTGGGGTTCGAACCCGCGGTCAGAGAGTCTCAAAACTCTAGACCTAGTTGGATGAATCTTATTGAAGCTAGCTGGCCTAGTGGCATACGCGACGGTCTAGAGTTTTGAGACTCTCTGACCGCGGGTTCGAACCCCACCCGTGGTATGGTTTATGATAAAGCTCATGGAGCAGGGAGAGAGAGGACATAGTAGCGACCAGTGAAGAGGCTGGGCCAGGAGCTGAGTCTCGACCTCTGCAACCCCAAATAGGTGAGTACAAATAGGTGAGTAAACACATGAACACGCACACACACACACACACACACACACACACGCACGCACACTCACACACATGATGGACGTGGTACTGGAAAACCTGATGCACCAACATGTCAGGGACACGACCAGAGAGAGAGGAGAAGATGAACCAGCAAGACTGGACCTTGTATTCACCCTGAACAGCTCAGACATTGAAGACATAACGCACGAGAGCCCCCTGGGAGCCAGTGACCATATGGTGCTTAGCTTTGAGTACATTGTAGAGCTACAGGTGGAGAGGGAAAACAGTACCGATAGAGACAAACCAGACTTTAAAAGAGGAAACTACACGGGCATGAGGAATTTCCTGCAGGACGTTCAGTGGGAAAGGGAAATGGAAGGACTGACAATAAATGAAATGATGGAATACGTAGGGGCAAAGTGCAAGGAGGCAGAGGAACGGTTTATACCCAGAGGCAAAGGATTAAATGTGAAGGCCAGAAAGAGCCCTTGGTTTACCCAAAGGTGCAGGGAGGCAAAGACTCAGAGTATCAGAGAATGGAAACGGTACAGAAGGCAAAGAACCCAAGTAAACAAAGATATTAGTAGAAGAGCTAGAAACGAGTATGCACAAGTACGTAGGGAGGCCCATAAACAGTACGAAAATGACATAGCATCGAAAGTTAAGTCCGACCCGAAACTGATGTACAGTCACATCAGAAGGAAGACAACAGTCAAGGACCAGGTGATAAGGCTGAGGAGAGAAGATGGGGAACTCACAAATAATGATCAAGAGGTATGTGAGGAGCTCAACTTGAGGTTTAAGGATGTATTCACAATGGAGGAAGGAAGGCAGCTGGGTAGACAGGACGGGGTTCGTCACCAACAAGGGATGTACCAAGTGCTAGAGGGCATACACACAACTGAGGAGGAAGTGAAGCAGTTACTCAGTGACCTCGATACCTCAAAGGCGATGGGTCCGGACAATATCTCCCCGTGGGTTCTTCAGGAAGGAGCTGAGGTACTGAGTGTGCCACTTACCATAATATTCAACACATCCCTTGAAACTGGGCAGCTACCTGAGGTATGGAAGAAGACCAACGTAGTCCCCATTTTTAAAAAAGGAGACAGAAAAGAGGCCCTAAACTATAGACCGGTGTCACTTACATGTATAGTGTGCAAAGTCCTGGAGAAAATAATCAGGAAAAGAATGGTGGAACACCTTGAGCTGAACAGGATAATAAACACCAGACAGCACGGATTCCGGGAAGGCAAATCCTGTGTAACAAACCTCCTAGAGTTCTATGATAAAGTAACAGAGGTAAGGCAGGAGAGAGAAGGGTGGGTTGATTGCATTTTCCTGGACTGCAGGAAGGCCTTCGACACAGTTCCTCACATGAGATTAGTAAAGAAGTTGGAAGAAGAAGCAGGTATAACAGGAAGGGCACTGGAATGGATCAGGAAATACCTCAAAGGGAGGCAACAACGGGTCATGGTGCGTGGTGAGGTATCACAGTGGGCGCCTGTGACGAGCGGTGTACCGCAGGGTTTCAGTCCTAGGACCAGTGTTACTCCTGGTATATGTAAATGACATGACGGACGGGATAGACTCAGAAGTGTCTCTATTCGCGGATGATGTGAAAATAATAAGGAGAATCACATCGGAAGAGGACCAGGCAGGGCTGCAAACAGACCTGGACAAGCTCGACATCTGGTCTAGCAATTGGCTTCTCAAATTCAATCCCTCCAAATGCAAAGTCATGAGAATCGGAGAAGGGCAAAGAAGACCGCTGACAGAGTACAAGCTAGGCGGACAAAGGCTACAAACCTCGGCAAAGGAGAAAGACCTTGGAGTGAGTATAACGCCAAGCACGTCTCCGGAGGCACACATCAACCAGATAACTGCGGCAGCATATGGGCGACTGGCAAACCTAAGATTAGCGTTCCGTTACCTTAACAAGGAATCGTTCAAGACACTGTATACCGTGTACGTCAGGCCCATACTAGAATATGCAGCACCAGTCTGGAACCCACACCTGGTCAAGCACGTAAAGAAACTAGAGAAAGTGCAAAGGTTTGCGACAAGGTTAGTTCCACAACTCAGGGGTCTGTCTTATGAAGAAAGGTTGAGGGAAATAGGACAAACAACACTGGAGGAAAGAAGGGTCAGAGGAGACATGATAACGACATACAAAATACTGCGGGGAATTGACATGGTAGACAGTGACAGGATGTTCCAGAGAGGGAACACAGAAACGAGGGGACACAACTGGAAGCTGAAGACTCAGATGAGTCAAAGGGATGTTAGGAAGCATTTCTTCAGCCACAGAGTAGTCAGAAAGTGGAATAGTCTAGAGAAAGATATAGTGGAGGCAGGAACCATACACAGTTTTAAGACGAGGTATGATAAAGCTCATGGAGCAGGGAGAGCAGAGACCCAGTAGCAGACAGCGAAGAGGCGGGGCCAGGAGCTGAGTCTCGACCCCTGCAACCACAATTAGGTGAGTACACCACGTAGATTATTAAATGGTGTTAAAAGAAATGTTTTAGCAGTGTAGGTATTACTGAGAATAGTGAATGTGGAAGCATGATATATCAGACATTCTCTTTACTAGTGTTACTGAATAATGTAGTAGTAACTTCCCCTTCCCCACCACTAACATCACCACCACCACCACCACCACCACCACCTCCACCATCACCACCAACACCACCTCCACCTCAACGGTCACCACCAGCAGGTCTTACGTTCAGTTACTGTCACTTGCTTGTAAAGGCTACCAACAAACTGTTTCTTTCTCTACACGATCTGCTGGAAGAGCTACGCTTATGTTTAATACAAGTTTTAGACCAATATCTAAAACAAAAGATAAAAAAAAGTACGAAAAGTCTTCATGACGATTCTGTTTTAATAGTTTTATAAATTTCGTAGAAATTTAATAACCTGACATGAAATTAGATCATCTGCTTTTGCGATAGTTTAGCGCTTTCTCCTAATATCATGTTATATAAAACCCAGAAGAAAGAAAATTAGAGATAATAGAAATACCCAAGAAGTGGCAAAATGAAACTAGAGTCTGTGGCAGCCGCAATACATTGCTGGCTCATCATCCGCATTGGTATGTTTAACTAATTAAGTTCTTCTTTTGTTTTTTCCTAATTAATGAACAATATAAACAATTTATTACACCTAATGACAATGACAAATTTAATTCAATATATTTCAGTATCCAGTTAACCTAAGATTAAATGACGTTTATAAACTTATTTACAAAAAGCCTCTTGTTGTACACAGGATTTCGGGCAGCATTTACTAGTATGTTATGGGTTGCAATATATGATGTTTTATATATAAGTTTAAATTATGTTTTACGACATTCTGAAGTATTACGTAACAATATAGTTTAATATTACCAGTGGTTACTACAGACGTAGAACAGATTAATGGTTCTTACGTAAAGCTGAAATATATTTGTGGGAACCTCTGTATAAATGGTAATATGAGTTGGATCAACAGGAATCCTATAAATATTTTTGGGTTTAACATAATTAATCTAAGCTGGGCAGCAGGGGAGTTTTTTGTATCCTCTGGAAGGAGGTTCCAAATTTTTGGGCATTGTTTACATGGAGTTCTTATGAGTCGGGCACGTAGTATGGGAGAGATGTATTTATTTCTTTTATTGTGTCTAGTTGTTGTGTTCCTTCTCTCCATGTGTGGAGAGATACAACAGGTGTGGAGAGATACAACAGGTGTGGAGATATACAACAGGTGTGGAGAGATACAACAGGTGTGGAGAGATACAACGGGTGAGCATTTGTTGAATGTTGAAAAAATATAACTATAGAATAGTGTGGATGTGTACTGGCTGCAACCTGATTAGGTGATTATTTTTACAGTTGATTTGTGTTGTGTAACAATGAGCTTTACATGATTTTCTGTAGTAGAAACCCAAACGCATAAATTAGAGTAGAACAGTCAGTTATGTTGTTTATAGAACATAGTGAATTACTTTTTCATGTTGATACAAGTATTTTAATTTTTTTACCCAAACCACATGTTTAAGACTTCTGAACACTGAGTGTAAGTTTGTTAGTGTCCATTCATTGAGAAATTTTTACAAGCTTCTCTTTGTCTCTCTTGTTGAGGTAAACAAGAACTGGACTAAATATGACAAATGGTGTTTCATCTGCAAAAATACTGAGCCAAGTCCCCAATCACAAGTACCATGAGTGAGGAAGGATAAATTAGAGAGTAGTACATAGTGAGTAATGTTGTTTGCGGAACATTGTCTGTTTTTGAGAGAATGCCACAGTTTAGTCAGTTTCCTTAGATATGCGATGGATGTGAATCTCGAATTTCTGTTTGCAATCAATCCCTCATTTTTTATGAAAATTATTTATTTTTAAGATGAAATGAGTATTTGTAACATTATTCCCACACAACATGAAGAAGATCTGGTCAATACTGAGTGTGAGTTAGCTGGTTGTCTTCCAGGCAGAAATATTTTCAAATTTCCCGTTGACTGTGTGGTTGAGAACTAGGTCTGGATTAGATGAGACAAATGTGCCATCAGCAAATAAGATTGGTTTAAGGTCCTGGTAGGCATCTGGTAGTGCACTGATATAGATGATGAATAATACGGAGCAATGTACCCTATACCCCGAGGCACCTGTATGTTAAAAGTTTGGATTAATGAGGAAGTTTGTTTTAGTGTACCATGCTGATGTGTGTCGGTGAGGCAGGACAGTTCATAAGGTCAAGCCTACGCCTGACTCCATAATGCTTTTGTTTCGGCAGCAATATTTTGTGGATTCCAGTATAAAAAAGGTTTTTTTTTGTATAGATCAATAAAAAGGCATTTTGAAAAGTAATTATTTTTAGTCTATTATTAGTACTTTTCTCTGGCCTGAAATCACGCAAGGATTAAAAATGTTCTCTCCAGTAATAAATGTTGTTTTACTGTTATTTTTAATGATTTTAGACAAACATGGTTTAGTATAAACACCCGAAATTATGGAACAAACTTTAAATAATCACTGAATAAACTCTTGCTAAACCTACGTTCTACACAACCCTCATATAGGAGAGAGAAGCTTACGACGACGTTTCGGTCCGACTTGGACCATATACAAAGTCACACTGATCTTTACACAGTATACTTCGAGACTGTTCTTCTTCCTACTATTGATGTACGTCCTTCACTCTGGCTCCGCTACGTAGATGACATCTTTGCTCTTTGGCCTCATGACTCTAGTCTCTTCCAACCATTTCTTGATGCCCTTAATAATCATCTCACACTACTATAGCATTCGCTGACCGACCTTGGTCGCGAGCAAGTGTGCTGGCAAGGGTCTCTGGATTACAGTGGCCACAACCTTTAGTTTCAAAATGGCGGCGACGTACCGGAGGAGGATAAACACTGTGTATTGAAGTGCTAATTGGAGCTATCTACCCGTCTAATGCAGACGTATTATTGCCTGCCATACTTTGAGACGCTTATGGAATACCCACGGATGATTTATATGGCGTATCGCTAAATGGAGCCACAAGGGTATTTGTGAAATTTGTGACCAGTGGAGCTTATGAACGAGTGGTTGACACTTACCAGGAAAAACGAATGGTCGTTAGTGAATCCTTGGAGGTGAGGTTATGGGATGTTTCGGCAACGTATATTTCGATCAGAATACGTAATTTGCCATTTGAGGCCGATGCAGTTGATGTGAAGAGGGTCTTTGAGGCATATGGTGTGATACATGCAGGTAACATCGGGAGGTGGACCAGGGGGCCTATGCTGGAATGCCGGAAGGGTCGTTCAGTCTCAAGATGACATTGAGGAGACCAATACCATCGTATGTTTTCCTGCTGGACTTCCGTACGCAAGTCTATGTTACGTACGTGGGGCAGGTGCGAACGTGTAGGCTATGTGGGTGTGATGGCTATGGCGTGTGACCGACGGGGGCCACCAACCCAGCGACAACATGGTGCGGCGATGCAGGAACAAGGGGAGATGACATTGATGGATGAGGATGTACATCAACAGGAGCCAGCAGCTAAGGGTGAGCTGATTAGTACTGGCAAGTGGAGTGACGTCGTGGAGGAAGAGGCGGAGGTGGTTGTATCACTGCAACCGGTGACGCAGCCGGATGAGGACCGTGGCTCCCTGGATCGTGAGGTACAGGGGGGAGGATGACGTATTGGTTAACTTATCTGGACCTCTCTAGGAAAATTTTGAGCGGAGGATGCTAGATAGCCTGGCGCCGGTGGCGGACGACTGTGTGGAGGGTAACTTACCTGAGTTGATGGCAAGGCCCGGTGAAGTGCTGAATGGGCGCGTAAGTAAGGAGGCAGGTGATGGTATGGATGATCAGGTGCAGGTGTGTGTGGTTGAGGCAAAGGTACATAGGGGCGTGTCAGATGTGAGTGGTGAGGAAGAAGGCGAGGTCATGGAGGTAGCGGAGGGGTCCCGCAAGAGATCCAGTGGATCAGTGCAGGATGACGTGTTGACGCTAGCTCAGAAAACAGGCAAGAAAGTATGGGCGGATGTGGCTAAGGGCGGGAAAGGCGGCGTTAAGGGTAAAGTCATGGGCGGAGAGGGAGGGGGTTTTGGTGGGGAGGACTAGTGATGAAGCTAGGTGGGCCTAGATTGGTGAAGCATCGTGGGAAGCCTCCAATGAAACCTTCAAGTGTCTCTGTATGAACGTTAATGGCCTTCAGGCAGAGGTTAAACGGTTATGGGTGGAAGCAACTTTAAGGAGAGAGGGGATTGACGTATGCATCTTACAGGAACACAATTTTAAGTGTGGTAGGGAATTGTTGCTAAAGGGTTATAATTTATACACAGGGAGTACAGTGAACCTCAAGGGTGGGGTGTTGCTGGCCATTAGGGAGACCAGCCCTTTTAGTATGAGGTCTTGGGAGGAGGGGGGGGGATGGGAGGATTGTGAGGGTTGATGGGGTATGGGGAGACATACCTGTTAGTTTTATTGGGGTTTATATGCCTGCTACCAATGTAAGGAGTGTGAAGGAAGCTTTTGTGCATGATTTTTTTAGTTTATGCTTTAAGGGGCTTGCCTGAGGTGGTAATAATAGCTGGTGATTGGAACTGTATTATACGGAAGCGTGATGTAAAGCCTCGAGGCTCGGGATGTGAACTTGCAGTTTTGAGGGATGTGCTGAGGGTGGTGGGAGTCAAGAATGTGGTTGTGGGAAGGGATGCTTTGGTGGAGCATACATTTTTTAGGAGAGGATATGCGGCACCACTAGATAGGGTTTATGTAGCGTCAGGTATAAGTGTAGGAAACGTGCATCTTCTCGATGTTGGATTCTCCGATCACCGTGGTGTAGTGGCGGTGTTGAGCTGGGATGGGGCTGTCAAGATATATCCAGGTCATTGGAAATTGAATGTTCGTTTGTTACAGAGGATTGGGATAGGGATGCTTTTGCAGACTGGTGGGGAGGGAGGGGGAAGGGGCAGAGGGTAAGGGATGAGGTGAGGTGGTGGTCTTTACAGGCAAAGGAGGCGGAGGGATTATTATCGGAGGGCCGGGGTGGAGGAGGCGGTTATAGGTATGGTTTGCAACGTTACTTAGAAAGTCAGCTTAGGGCTTGTTATGTAAGGGGAGGGGGAGAAGGGGGGCATCAGGCAGTAATTAGTATGCTATGTGGGTGGTTAAGGGACATACAAAATGGATAGATTCCATGCGGTCAGGGTCAGGTGTCAATTGGACGAGGTTTTATGGGGTGATAGGCCCTCAGGCACTGTCTTGAGGAGATTTAAGAAAAGGAGGAAGGGTATGATTATCTCGTCGTTGAAGGTCGAAGAAGACCTGGGAGGGTATCAGAAAGGGCAGGTGTTAAGTACAACTGATGGCATGTGTGGGTGTGTGGGGTGTTGGTTTCAGCAAAAGTTTAGGAGAGTGGTTGGGAGTGAGACAAGTCGAAGGATCATATTGGAGGGGATACAGGAACGTCTGGGGGCGGAGGATAGGAAGGGGTTAGGAGGACATATATCAGAGACGGAAGTATGGCAGGCAGTGCAGGGATTAAGGTTTGGAAAGGCGCCTGGGGTGGATGGCTTACCGGGAGATTTTTATGTGTTACTTTGGGAGGTGTTAAAGGATGTTTTAGTGCAGATCTTTAATCAAATGAAGGATATGGAGGAAGAGCATAGGACAGGGGTGGTAGTGATGGTACTGAATGGAAAGGAAGGTGATAGGATGAAGTGCTATAGAGCTATAACGTTGTTATGCTCGGATTATAAGATCTTTGCGAAAATACTGGCGAATCGAATAAAGAGGGTGTTGGAGAAGGTTTTAGATGATGGGCAATGTGGTGTGCTGGGGCGAAGCATAAGGACTGGGCATAGGAGGATTAGGGAGTTTGTGGATAACAAGAGGGGAGGAGGGGTGCTAGGTTTAGACTGGGAGACTGCATGCGATAGTGTAGATAGGGAATTTTTGTTTGGGGTTTTGTTGGGGTTAGGGTTTGGGGAAGAAATCGTGGGGTGGGTTAGGACTTTATATGACAGGGCGATGGCAAGGGTCCAGGTAAATGGGAAGTTGGGGGTTCAGGTGAGTTATGAAAGGGGTTTGCGGCAGGGTTGTCCTCTATCGCAAATCCTGTTTGGGTGTATGCAGGACCCTTTCTATAGATTGGTTAGGGAAGGGGTTTGGGATGGGGAGGTGGGAGGGGGTTGTATCACTGCAACCGGTGATGCAGCCGGATGAGGACCGTGGCTCCCTGGATCGTGAGGTGCAGGGGGAGGATGACGTATTGGTTAACTTATCTGGACCTCTCTTGGAAGATTTGCTGAGGATGCTAGAAAGCCCGGCGCCAGTGGCGGACGACTATGTGGAGGGTAACTTACCGGAGTTGGTGGCAAGGCCGGGTGAAGTGCTGAATGGGCGCGTAAGTAAGGAGGCAGGTGATGGTATGGATGATCAGGTGCAGGTGTGTGTGGTTGAGGCAAAGGTACATAGGGGCGTGTCAGATGTGAGTGGTGAGGAAGCAGGCAAGGTCATGGAGGTAGCGGAGGGGTCCCGAAAGAGATCCAGTGGATCAGTGCAGGATGACGTGTTGACGCCAGCTCAGAAAACCGGCAAGAAAGTATGGGCGGATGTGGCTAAGGGCGGGAAAGGCGGGGTTAAGGGTAAAGTCATGGGCAGAGTGGGTGGGGGTTATGGTGGGGGAGGACTAGTGATGAAGCTAGGTGGGCCTAGATTGATGAAGCATCGTGGGAAGCCTCCAATGAAACCTTCAAGTGTCTCTGTATGAACGTTAATGGCCTTCAGGCAGAGGTTAAACAGTTATGGGTGGAAGCAACTTTAAGGAGAGAGGGGATTGATGTATGCATCTTACAGGACCACAATTTTAAGTGTGGTAGGGAGATTTTTATGTGTTACTTTTGGAGGTGTTAAAGGATGTTTTAGTGCAGATCTTTAATCAAATGAAGGATAGGGGATATATGGAGGAAGAGCATAGGACAGGGGTGGTAGTGATGGTACTGAAGGGAAAGGAAGGTGATAGGATGAAGGGCTATAGAGCTATAATGTTGTTATGCTCGGATTATAAGGTCTTTGCGAAAATGCTGGCGAATCGAATAAAGAGGGTGTTGGAGAAGGTTTTAGATGATGGGCAACGTGGTGTGCTGGGGCGAAGCATAAGGACTGGGCATAGGAGGATTAGGGAGTTTGTGGATAACAAGAGGGGAGGAGGGGTGCTAGGTTTAGACTGGGAGACTGCATACGATAGTGTAGATAGGGAATTTTTGTTTGGGGTTTTGTTGAGGTTGGGGTTTGGGGAAGAAATCGTGGGGTGGGTTAGGACTTTATATGACAGGGCGATGGCAAGGGTCCAGGTAAATGGGAAGTTGGGGGTTCAGGTGAGTTATGAAAGGGGTTTGCGGCAGGGTTGTCCTCTATCGCAAATCCTGTTTGGGTGTATGCAGGACCCTTTCTATAGATTGGTTAGGGAAGGGGTTTGGGATGGGGAGGTGGGTAGGGGTTGTGAGTCGGGCATAGTGGGATATGTGGATGATACAACCGTCCTGGTGGGTAGTAGTGAGGGCTTATTACATGTGAATAGGATTGTGGGTATTTTTGGGGAAGCGACAGGTATGAGGGTAAATAGGGGTAAGTCAAGTTTGTTGGAGGTAGGTGCATGGGTGGGAGGGACGTTGGACAGTAGGGGCGGTTGGAAGTGCGTCGATAGGATTAAAATTTGCGGGGTGATATTCAGTCATGATAAGGAATTGGCAAGAGAATTGAATTCGGTTGCGGTTGTGGATAGATAGGTTGGGAGGCATTAGGTCTACAGAAGTAACACTGTTGCAACAGGCGGTGGTGGTAAATGTCTTAGTATATAGCAAAATATGGTTTGTTGCTGCCATATATCCTCTCCGAGAGTGTGATGTAGAGAGGTTGCTTGGGAGGGTTTTTCGTTATATTTGGAATCATGGGAGGCATTGGTTAGGTAGGGAGGTGGTGACTACTGGGTTGGGGTTGGGGGGGTTGGGGTTGATACAGCTACGTAACAGGCTTCAAAGTATTTTTGTTAAGCAAGAATATGTGGTAGGTGGGGGTACAGGGGGCAGGAGGGTGAATGGGGTCATGCAGGAGGTACGTAGGTGGTGGCGGGGTAGGGATCTGTTGAGATGTGAGGCTATGTTGAGGTTCCTCCTTGTTGTTAGGGAGCCTGGGAGGGTTAAAGTAGGCATTTTGGATAGAGTGGGGGTGAGGGGAGGTGTGGTGCAGGGTGCAGGTATTTATCCAATGTATAATTGGAAGTTAACGTAGCGTTGGATGAAGAAGTTGTGAATACCACCAAGAGTGCGTGAAACAGGATATAGGTTTTTATTGGGTATTTTAGAGACGTGTGCACAGTTGTTTAGGATGGGCATCATCAGGGATGGGTTGTGTGGATCATATGGGTCTTGGACACGGCGTATCATACTCGGTATTTCTGTGATACGTTGGTGGGGGTCAGGGAGTGGTTTAGTGGGGTATTAAGGAGGGTGGGGCGGGGGTTTGATGACCCTGAGGGCATTGTGTTTGGAGGTGGGGGCTTTTCCAGAGGACGTTGGTAGGGCAGTAGTTTATTTGGTGGTCGAGTATATACATAATTTGTGGGTAATGCGGGAGGCTCCCGGAGCACAGTGTATCCGGGCGTTGGGAGCAGGTATTTATAGGTCTAAGTGTAGAAATCAGGTTATATATGCGGGGACATGGTGTAAAGCTTTCTCTCAGGGTTATAGGGAATTGACTATAGGTATTCTGTTGGGGTGAGGGGGATGGGTGGGAGGTGTCTCATTAAAGGGCTGGTCGAAAAGGGGGTATGGGCAGGGGTGTCTGGACAGGGGGATACGGTGGGTGACATGGCTAGGGTTTATGTGCGTTCTCTCCGGTATCACCTGATAGGGCGTCAACACGTGTCGTCCAGCAGACAGTGGTAGGAGGTCAGGTGGACATATATTGTATTGTGTGGTGATGATGCAAGTTTTGCAATCACATGTCTAAACAGGTCTTGGACTTATGCGACTTAGAACGATCATTATGTTGTACTTTTGTTGGTCGCACGTAATTACTGGCTTAATGGTTATAGGTTGGAGTATTAGGGAAGTCAGGTGTTTAGGGTGAGGTTGGTTGTTTTTGTACTCAAGTGCGTGTTTTGTGTTATTTTAGCCTCAGTGTGAATTGGCGTGAATGTGCGTGTCTCAGTACATAGGACGACATAACATGTTTAATTTGTAGATTGTATACAGTGTAGTGTAAAGCGTGACGCTTACATTGTTAGGTTTGTTTTTCTAATTAGGTTGATGGCGAATGCTGTGAACCGTATATCGTTTGTCTTCATTGTGATTAGTAACGTTTGCATTTATGAAGTCCTTGATGTGGTATTAACATAGTTTGACACCATAATATAATTATATATACAAAACATGAACAATGTTATTTTTGTACTGTTGATGTAACTATGCCACAAGTATTGTATTGTTTTGAGTTATTATGTAGGTAGCTGTTTTCAACGTTTCTGTACATATAGTCCAATGTGTTCATATTTCAGTAGGGTAAGTGTCCGCATCACGGCACTTACATATTTAGGTAGTTTTCTTTTCTGTTTAGTTTGAGGACATCCTTAGGTTATGTCTATACCTTAGTCTTAAGATAATTTTATTGTTTTGCATTTATGAGGTACTTGGTGTTGTACCGTCATGTTACTTTTGTATTATCACAGTTTTGATTAATAAAAAAAAATCTTGCCCCTTCCATTAAGTTTAAAGCTGATTGGGAATCTAATTCTTTGCTTCCTTTCCTTGATGTTCATGTCCACCGCTCAGTTACAGGTTTTGCCTTTTCCGTGTACCGCAAGCCTATGCACAGTGGCATGTACATTCACTACTTTTCTTATCATGCTTCCTCTGTCAAGAAAAGTGTTCTTATCTCCCTCTTTCTCCGTGCTCTCCGTATTTGTGATCCTCAGTTCCTTGAATCAGAAATTGCCACTCTTCATAATTCATTTTCCCGCCTTGGCTACCCTTCCCATCTCATAGACTCTGCCTTCTCACGTGCTTAACGGACTTTCTTCTCTCTCAAAATCTCTACTCCTTGTAACTCTCCTGTCCTCTGTCTTCCCTACATTTCTTGTCTTTCTAATCCCAACAACTCTCTCCGTCCCTTAGTCATCAAACTTTCTCTTCGCCAGACTAACACTCTTCGCACTAATCTAGTTCATACCTTTCCTCCGTCTATAGATGCTCCTGGTGTCTACTCTATTTCTTGGTCCTCCTGTCCTCTTCAGTACTTTGGAGAAACTGGCCGTTCTGTTTCTGACAGACTTAGAGAGCACAAAAATAGTGTTAGTCTTGCCGACACTAACAATGCTCTTTTCTGTCACGTCAGAGATCAAAGTCATCCTATTGACTGGTCTTCTGCTAAAACTGTCTACCCTACTTCTAACTTTCACAGTCGTTGTCTGGTTGAATCCTCCCTTATACACAACTTTCCCTGTATGAATCTTAGTCGTGGCTTTGTCTCTGTTGATGCTTGCCTTTCCCATTACATTGTTAAATGCTCCAAACTTTAGAACACCCATGACTTAACCTGATTCTTTTTTTTCCCCTTCTATCTTTCCTCTTTCTTCTTTGGGTTTTCTTTCTTCTGCCTTGGTTATTTGGTCCATCATTATTGTTTTCCCCTCTCTGTGTTCTTGGTTCTACCCTATGTAGGCCCCTAGCTCCTTTGCAGTGCTCCTTTTTCTTAGTATTTGACTGACTCCACTACTATTACCTCTACCATTACCTCTCTTCCTCCTTTAATACTACCTCTTTTATTCCCCTCAATGTCTGCTGCCCTGTATATACTCCCTCCTCTCCTTTTGTAAATGGTCCAAGTCGGACCGAAACGTCGTTTTAAGTTCCTCTCTCCTATATGTGGGTTATTTGTGTATTGTTCTAGTTACGGTATTGTGTCTCTTTTTTGTTACATACTTTCTATTACATAACTGTTATTTCTGTTTCTATAATTCATTTATTCATATTTTCTTCTTCTGATTATTTTTATTATTATTATTATTATTATTATTATTATTATTATTATTATTATTATTATTATTATTATTATTATTATTATTATTATTATTATTATTATTATTATTATTATTATTCATTATTATCATTATTATTATTATTATTATTATTATTATTATTATTATTATTATTATTACTATTATAATTGTTATTATTATTATTATTATTATTAATGGTCAGAGCAACGTCAGGATTAGCTTCTTTAGTCCAGTACGGGATTGAAAAAGTCTTGTTGCCAAATGTTTCCTCAATAAAGATACCCAAGTATTGCATATATGTCGTTGTTATCAACTTGTCGGTTCTCTGGACCACTTATCTACAACGTTAGCAATGTCTGGCTTTCATCTTGTTTAGGTAGTTCTCTTTCCCACGGCATATATTAAATATATGCCGTGCAAAATATGTAAAACTTGCTATTTTTGCTTAAATAGCAACGCTCTTCTTGCCGAAAAAGGCAAGCGAAATTTTTTAAATGCAATAATTTCGCCAAAAAAAATATTGTAAACTTATCTAAAATATATTTACTTTGGTTAGGCTAAATTTAATTGCGTTTATTATAATAAGCTTAGATAAGTTTTCTAAGGTTCTTTTGATACAAAATTATTAATATTTACATTAACATTAATGAAAAAAATATATTCATCTAAACGTATTAGAGAAATTTTTAGAAAGGACTTAATTTTAAACGAGTTCTTGCTAATTGACCAATTTTACCTATATTACAGAAATAAACATGATTTTGAATGGTTTTCAAACTAAAAGTACCTGGAAATTGAGGTCAAATTAGCGGAAATGTTCGATTTTTGCTGATGTTCAAGAGTAAACAAATCACGTCACGCGTCCAATACACGTCAACTAGTGGGTCTAATATGCTTTCACTTTTGCTCTTACATTATTTATACCATTTTTTCAATAATGCAGTAGTCTGCATAACAGTAAATCTTCTATTTTTTGTGTCAATGAAATTCAAAATGGAAAGCAAGCGTAATATAAGAGGGGCTCGAAGTGGGTGGAATTATAGGAGAGAGAGAGGGAGGGGCAAGCGGAAGGAGCATTCAGTATCTGATGAGTCGTCTTGATAACCGGATACTAGCAGTGGCGCGAATACAATGTTGTGTATTAATGCTAATATTAGTAATAAGGATTATCTATCTATCATATTTATTCCAACTTGGTATCATAAACATAATAGATAATGTAGAATCACAATAAAGACACCGAAATTAATAAAAGGCATATATGCAGAAGTGGAGGAGGTGTTTACATCAGGGCAAACACACACTAAACAATTTTCTTTTTGGTTGGCTGTTATCACTAATCGTCTTAGGCACCAATGGTAACTTATTAATACAAATAAAATAAAAAAAACACTCAAAAATGCGAAGACACACGAAATAGTTTACAGTGAAGTTCAGCGGAGTTTTGGACTGAGCGACAACTGTGGGGAGACTGACACACATGTTCTGGCAGGTTGTGTTTGTTTGGTCGAGTGCCCAGCAAACGATCGACTACTGAGCGATTTTTTTTTACCAAACAAAGTGTTCGAGTACTGAATTGTTCGAGTACCGAGGTTCCACTGTATATATATATATATATATATATAGGGAACGAATGGATTTGTCAGTTAAAAACAGAGTAGGGGAGTTAGTATATGGGGAGCTGGAGGTATTGGGTAGATGGCGGGAATATTTTGAGGAACTTTTAAATGTCGATGAAGAAAGGGAGGCGGTAATTTCATGCACTGGCCAGGGAGGTACAACATCTTTTAGGAGTGATGAAGAGCAGGATGTGAGTGTGGGGGAGGTGCGTGAGGCATTACATAGAATGAAAAAGGGTAAAGCAGCTGGAACTGACGGGGTCATGACAGAAATGTTAAAAACAGGGGGGGATATAGTGCTGGAGTGGTTGGAGTTTGTGTTTAATAAATGTATGAAAGAGGGGAAGGTACCTAGGTATTGGCAGAGACGGTGCATAGTTCCTTTATATAAAGGGAAGGGGGATAAAAGAGACTGTAAAAATTATAGGGGAATAAGTTTGCTGAGAATTTCAGGTAAAGTGTATGGCAGGGTTATTATTGAAAGAATTAGAGGTAAGACAAAGAGTAGGATTGCAGATGAGCAAGGAGGCTTTAGAGTGGGTAGGGGATGTGTAGATCAAGTGTTTACTTTGAAGCATATATGTGAACAGTGCTTAGATAAAGTTAGGGAAGTTTTCAATGCATTTATTAATTTAGAAAAGGCATATGATAAAGTGGATAGGGGAGCAATGTGACAGATGTTGCAAGTGTATGGAATATGTAGTAGGTTACTAAATGCTGTAAAGATTTTTTATGAGGATAGTGAGGCTCATGTTAGGGTGTGTAGGAGAGAGGGAGATTACTTCCCGGTAGAAGTAGTTCTTACACAGGGATGTGTAATGTCACCATGTTTAATTAATATATTTACAGATGGGGTTGTAAACGAAGTAAATGCTAGCGTGTTGGGAGAGAGGTGGGATTAAATTATGGGGATCAAAAAGAAAATGGGAGTTGATACAGTTAGTTTTTGCTGATGATACTGTGCTTTTGGGAGATTCTGAAGAGAAGTTGCAGAGGTTGGTTCATGAAAAGTGCAAAAGTCAGTGGACTAGTTTGGTTCTTGTAAGATTGTGTGGTTCTGTGGGTAAGAGCGTCAGGGTTTTCGCTCACCATGAGGCAGGCCAAAGCAGCATGGGTTCGAATCCTTGGCTAGTCGCAGTGCTGTTATTGGTCAATACCACTCGTTCATGGGTACAATATATATATATATATATATATATATATATATATATATATATATATATATATATATATATATATATATATATATATATATATATATATATATATATATATATATAAAACAAGCACCCAACCAGTTAATTTTGCCAGAATCAGAAGTTTAATAAGAGAGTGTCATTTCTAGCACGATCTGCAGGAGGTTACATTGAAATACGACCACAACGCATCCAAGAGATGGTAAATCCAGTACTCGGCACAGCTGCATCAACTCTTCACTCTGAGTTAACAACCTTCGTCAACAACTGTCTGGCTTGACGGATTCCAGAAGAAATTAAACCCTTTTCTTTTTCGGAGCCTAATTATGTGCTCTGAAGAAGAAGAATGGGGGTATCAGACCCATTGCTGTTGGTAACACTCTTCGTCGTCTCGTTGCCAAGGCAGCAGTAAGAAACATTTGCACAAAAGCCACCAGTTTACTCCAGCCAAACCAAGTGGGCTTTGGGGTCTCTCAAGGCAGTGAAGCCGCAGCTCATGCAGCAAGAAATTACCAGAAGACAAAGCCGTAGTCAAACTAAACTTTAAAAATGCCTTTAATATGGTGACAAGAGATGTTGTCTTGCCAGCCTACACAGAGAGTAGTTCCCCAGTATCTTTCCCTTTATTTCACCTGGCTACAGCAAATCCTCAATTCTCTTATTTTCCGAGCATGAAATCACCTCATCAGAGGGTGTTCAGCAGGGTGACCCACTCGCTCCCTTTCTTTTCTGCTTGGCAAAAAGAGAACTAACTTACATCCTGCGCAGCTAGCTCAACATATGGTACCTGGATGATGGCACTGGCAGGTACAGAAGAGTCCCTTCTAGAGGCCCTACAACTGGTGAAGTCACAGGGAGAAGCATTAGGACTCATTCTCAATCACTCCAAGTGTGGAATCATCACAACCATCCAGGAAATAATCACAGCTGTTCAAACAGTCCTTCCTGAAGCCTCAACTACCTCCTCATCCAAAAGCATACTCTTGTAAACTCCGCTCGATCATCAGGCCATCGACACAGTCCTCAAGGACAAACTGAATGACTTGAAGAGAATGGAGGAGAGAATAAATGATCTGGATACTCATGATGCTTTTCATCTCCTCACAAGGTGTCTTACACTGCCAAGACTAACTTGAGGTGTGTACCCTCTTTCAATAATCCAACACTCAGTGAATATGACGAACTCCTGAGATCTGTCTTTAAGAAGGCACTGAATCTGTCACAGGAAGATCAGCAATGGGAGGTAGAGTGCGCAAGGCAACTCAGGTAGCTTTACCTGCATTTCTGTCCTCGTGTATGGCTTCCAGTGATCTAGTGAATGAAATTGTCCCCTAATGCTTGAGAGATGCGGTAGAAGCTCAGGACCCCAGGTTCATTAAAGCAGCCCTGTAGTGGGACACCCTTGCAGGCTCTTAAAAAAGACCAGCTCCTCTCAAAGAGCACAAACACTCCCACTGGAAAGGACAAAGCACGTCTCCTTAGCGGTGAAGGCACCACAATCAGATTTGTTTTTTTAGCTGTCCCCAACTCATCCTTTGGCACTAGACTCGATCCACAGGCTATTCTGATTGGTGTTGCTCTTCGCCTAGCCGCCCCCATTCTCATCTTACATAGGTGTATTTGCAGCTGGCCGTCAGCTGATCAATCCGAACTACATGGTCTCGTCTGTCACACATCAGAAGGAAAGTATACTTGACATGAGGAGGTTAACATCATCAAGAGAAGTCTCTCTACAGCCCGTTGCCCATCTGAATGGGAACCCCGAGTGATGAGGTCTCGTGGAAGTCAAAAGCGTCAAGATGCAGTCACCATGCTACTCTGGAATGTAGGCTCTGAGATGTCATTTATGTTGTTCTTCTTCCCGTTGGATCTTTGTTAATGTATTCTGTGTATAAATAAAATTCAAATAGAATATAGAATATAGGGGTGGAATGAGAGGAAAATATTCAAACAGATCCAGGGAGAATCTTGAGTTTTACAATGATGTACGTTTATTCTCTCTCTGTGGATGAGGGTCCCCAGTCCAGTTCTAGAGGTGGTACCACTGTGTGTGTGTGGATATATATATATATATATATATATATATATATATATATATATATATATATATATATATATATATATATATATATATATATATATAGTATACATATATTTATATATATGATATATATAGAAAAGCAATGAGTTATTTACTTCAAACTCAAAATAAAATTTATAGAATGAGCTAAGTTATTTAATTTAACAAGGAAATGGGTTATATCTCATTCTAATGCATAAGACAAAATATCATCAACATTTCTATACGACTCAGCTGTATTGGGAAGGATTATGTTAAGCAATCTAATAGAGCTAAGTGGTATAGATATTTTGATGATATTTTGTGTCTTATGCCTAAGAATGTAGATATAAACTAAATCCTTTTTAAATTAAATATCTTTGCTTATTCTATCAATTTTACTGTTGGGTTCGAAGTAAATAACTCTTTACCTTTCCTAGATGTTTTAATTATTAAGGGTAACAATGATTTTAAATTTTAAATTTACAGAAAACCTACAAATAATTGTTCCTATGTACACTATTATTCTTCACATCAAAAGTTAAACTATCGGTTTTCTCATCAATGTTTTTGAGAGCTTTACGTATTTGTAGTCCAGAGTTCATAGATGAAGATGTCTCCAAAATTTATGAAATAGCTAATGATCTACAATGCCCAAGAAACGTAATTGATAAATCCTATAAAATAGCTAGAAATACTTCTTACAATCCAAAAAGGGACAACCAACCTCATTCAACTAAAAATATATTGGTTCCTTACCATGAAAACTTGGTTGATATACCTTCTCTACTTATGAATTTTAATATCAAAGTTGCATTTAAAATTCTTGATACAGTAAAAAACTTATGATAAATATTCCCTCCAAAAATGTTGCAGGGTGTGTCTATAAGATTCCTTGTCAAATATGTGATACATTTTTTTACTGTCAAACTGGTAGAAGTTTTGAACTTAGGATAAAACAACATAAATATTGCATTAAA
>WNWK01027692.1:0-26058 GCA_009830355.1 Cherax destructor | reverse complement strand
TAGTCACCCAACCCATCCTGTGGGCGGTAGTCACCCCTCCATCCTGTGGGTGGTAGTCACCCCATACCCATCCTGTGGTGGTAGTCACCCATACCCATCCTGTGGGCGTAGTCACCCCATACCCTATCCTGTGGGTGGTAGTCCCCTCCATACCCATCCTGTGGGCGGTAGTCACCCCATACCTATCCTGTGGGTGGTAGTCACCCCATACCCATCCTGTGGGTGATAGTCACTCCATACCCATCCTGTGGGCGGTAGTCACCCCATACCTATCCTGTGGGTGGTAGTCACCCCATACCCATCCTGTGGGCGGTAGTCACCCTATACCCATCCTGTGGGTGGTAGTCACTCCATACCCATCCTGTGGGCGGTAGTCATCATACCCATCCTGTGGTAGATCACCCCATACCATCCTGTAAGTGAGTCAAAGATTACAGAGGTATATAATGGTCAAAGGAACTGACCCAAAGTTTTGAACTACAAGTTACAAAGGTAATGAACTCACAAGTTACAAAGGTAATGAACTCACAAGTTACAAAGGTAATGAACTCACAAGTTACAAAGGTAATGAACTCACAAGTTACAAAGGTAATGAACTCACAAGTTACAAAGGTAATGAACTCACAAGTTACAAAGGTAATGAACTCACAAGTTACAAAGGTAATGAACTCACAAGTTACAAAGGTAATGAACTCACAAGTTACAAAGGTAATGAATCATGTAAGTAAATTTACTTACGTTTTATAATAATAATAATAATAATAATAATAATAATAATAATAATAATAATAATACTTTATTGTGACATGGTACAATGATACATGGTAGACAAGATATATTTCTTAATGAGATGTACATGCCAAAAGCCCCTAATATGCTGTGCATTGAGGGCATTCTTAAGACTACTTTATTCTAGACTACATGGTAAAAAGTTATGGTTGACAATTTATGAAATAAGTATAATTGCATATCTAAGTTATAAAGTTTGAATATAAGTTGAACATATCAATTAATTGCAGCAATGCAACTAATTGAGTGAGATAACAATTTAAAACAATTAGTTGCATTGCAGTTACAGTTTACGTGGTCATTATAATGTAAATGTTATGGAAATAGTTAACTTAGTATGTATTATTCATAACAGGTTTTTACATTTAAGTGATTAGTCAGGTTTTTACTTTAAAGGATTATTCTACTTTGTTGAGAATGTTTGATATTGAGCATTTAGCTTGTGTGAGAAGGTGATTTTTAGCATCGTTTTGAATTGGGGTACAGGCAGGGTTTCTTTGGCAATGACAGGTAATGAATTCCATATTTTCGTGCCTTTTATATGCATTGAGTTTTTACATAGTGTTAGATGGACACGGGGAACATCGAGGAGAGATCTGTGTCTAGTGTTATGGTCATGTGTCCTGTTAAAATTGGTAAGGAAAGTTTGATGGTGGGTTAATATTTGCATAGAGTGTTCTATGTATGTAATAGGCACAGTAAAAGTATGGATGTCTTGTATGGTGAGTAAGTTTAGGTTTTTGAATATTGGTGGAATATGTTGTCTGGAGTGTGAATTTGTTATCATTCTAACTGCTGCCTTTTGTTGTGTTATTAGTGGTCTGAGATGAGTTATTGATGTAGAGCCCCATGCGCAGATTCCATAGGTGAGGTAGGGGTAAATGAGTGAGTGATATAGGGTAAGGAGAGCTGGTTGTGGAACATAGTACCTTATCTTGGATAGTATTCCCACGGTCTTTGAGACTTTCTTGGAAATTTGTTGTATATGTGTCTGAAATTTGAGGCCACTGTCAAGATGGATTCCTAAGAATTTTCCCTCTGTGAGTTTTGCGATAGGGGACCCGTTTATCATTATGTTAAGTGGTGCGTTTGTAGCTCTGTTGCCAAACTGGATAAAATGGGTTTTATCAATATTGAGAGTAAGTTTGTTGGTCATCATCCAGGAAGATATTTTCTGCAATTCAGTATTTGCAGTGTTGGCTAGTATGTCTGGACTAGGGTGCGAGATAACGTATGTAGTGTCATCTGCAAAAAGTATGGGTTTGAGTAGTTGAGATGCATTTGGTAGGTCGTTAATGTAAATGAGAAAGAGTAGTGGGCAAAGAACACTTCCCTGTGGGACACCTACGGTAATAGTTTGCGCGGTGGAGCTAGCTCCATTAGTGTACACATATTGGTTTGTGATGCTTAGGTATGATTTTAGGTAGTTGAGGGAGTGTCCTCTTATACCATAGTGTGATAATTATTTTAGGTGTAACAGATCATGGTCAACTGTATCAAAAGCTTTACGTAAATCAATGAAGATTCCCACTTGGATGTCTTTTTTTTCAAGGGCGGTGTAAATTATTTCTAACATGTGTATAATGGCATCATTTGTATTTTTATTAGGCCTGAATCCAAATTGACAGTGGTTGAGTACGCTGTTGGAGGTGAGGTAGGAATATATTTGTTTATGAATTAATTTTTCAAAGATTTTGGAGAGAAGGGGTAAGTTAGATATCGGCCTGTAGTTATTCAGGTCTGTTTGATCTCCTCCCTTATGTATTGGGGTGACCCTCGCTATTTTGAGTATTGATGGGAAGGTAGAGGATTCAATGGATTTGTTAAAGAGTGTTGCAATAATTGGTGAGAGAACTTGAGAGGCTTTTTTGTATATAAAAGGTGGTAAGTTATTTAGGTCACCTGCTTTGTTTTTTAGTGTGTTGATTATAAGTGAAACTTCTATTGGGTTGGTTGGGGCTAGGAATAGTGTGTTCGGATAGGTGCCAGTGAGATAGTCGTTAGGTGGAGTATTTGAACTTGGGATTTTGCTTGCCAGCTTTTTTTCCTATGGTGGAAGAAGAAATCATTGAGTTTGTTTGCTGTTTCAATAGGTGGGAGTAGGGGTTCATCTGGTTTTGTTAGCTTGATTGTTCTGTTTGTGGATATCTTTTTAGTTCCTAGAATTTCAGATAGGGTTTTCCAGGTCTTTTTTTATATCACCTTTTAAGTTATGTAATCTGTTCTCATAGTACATTTTTTTGACCTTCTTATCAGACTCGTTAGGTTTGATGAGTAGCGTTTTGTTTGCTCTCTTGTTATTTGCCCCATTCTGTACTGTTTTTTCATATAGGTGCTTTATATTAATGGATTTGAGTATGCTGGGGGTTAGCCAGGGACTATTTAATCTTTTAGTTGTGATTTGTTTAGTTTTTTTAGGGCAATGCTTGTTATAGAGGTATTGGGTCTTTTTAAGAAAATTATTAATACATAAGTCAGTATCTGGGAAGTTGTCTATTTCTGTTTGCCAGTCAGTGTTTGGCATAGCTGTTATAAAGTTATTTATAGCTGTCTCATTATGTAGTCTGAAGGTAACTTTAGTAGTCTCTAGTGGTAATTTTCCGAGATTTGTTATGAGAAAGGTTGGGTAGTGGTCTGTGGTATTGTCTGTGATTATGCCTGATTTTAATGGGGATATGGTGTTAGTCCAGATATGGTCTAATAGAGAGGCACAGGTCTCAGAGATTCTCGTAGGTTTTGTTATTGTCGGGAGCAGCAAGCAGTTGCTCATCGTGTTTGTGAATTCAGTTACTTGTGGGTCCTGATCTTGTAGGAGGTTTATATTGAAGTCTCCTGTGAGGATTAAGTGGTCTTTGTTCATATGTGCATCAGCAATCATATTTCCTAATTTTTCACTAAATTGTTGAATGTTTGACTGGGGTAATCTATTGATGTTTATAACTGTGAGAGGTTTTTGTAGGTATTTGGATTTAAACTTAGCTATTATATATTCTCCATGTTCATCTCTTGTGCATGTATTGTTAATACATTCAAGCTGGTCTGAGTATAACATAGCTGTGCCACCTCCTTGTTGGTCTGGCCTACAGTTGTGTATGGCTGTGTAAATAGGAATGGCATAGATATCTGTAGTATGTGGCTTTAACCAGGTTTCAGTGAGAGCAATGATGGACATACTGGCCTGTAGTGAATTTAATAATGCAGTGAGGTCATCAAAATGTTTGCTTAAAGATCTGACATTGTAGTTAAAGATAGTTATGTTATTGTTGGATTTGAGTAGTGTTTTAGCCTGTTCTGCTGTGTAGTAATGACAGTTGTTGTTAGGTTCATGTAAGTCATTTAATAGAAGGTTGGTATCAGGATCAATGTTTGGAATCATAAGATTTAGTGTGATTCTATAATTAAACTTAAAAATAGAACAACGCAAGTAGACTTAAGAATAGGACAATGCAAAAGGATTTCTTGGCACGTGAGTTAGTAGGTTGGATATGTTTACAAAAATGAAAAAGTGAGCTAAGGTAGTCAATTTACAGCTAATAAGAATCTAAAACTATAGCACCTGAGTTAGCACCTGAGTTAGTTAATTAATTAAACAAAAGTTTATATATGGGTGTGATTCTAAAAAGACTTAAGAACAATGAATAATGCTAAACTTAAAGATATGACATCTGCTCAATTGATTTTACTAGCTATTGGATTAATACACTTTTGAACAAAAGTCACAGAGGTTTAGGATGTAACTTTACAGTGTAATTGATTTATTATTTAACTAGCTAATAGAACTGGTTGGAAAATTATTATTATTAATAGTAAGTTATAATAGAACAAATATAAAGATTCAGTATTGCACTAGTTGTGATTATAGAATTTATTAAAGGCAATATAATGAAAATCAGAGTTAACTATTAAAGGAGAAGTAAGTGCTAAAGTGTATAATAGTGTACAAAAGTAAAATTTATTAATATTAAAAATAGCTTGAAATAAAATTTTAGGCAGTTGGAGAATATGATAAAAGATAAGTACAATTTTTAGCAAATAAGGTGATTAATAGTAATTATAAATTCTAAGCAAGTAAGCTGGTAAAAGTATATAGGAATGTGGGTTGAAAAATGGGCACAAGTAAAAATTGTATGTATTTAAAAATAAAAGTAAAACTATTTGTCAAAAGTATTCATCAAAGGATAGACAAATACTTAAATGAGGTAGATGGGCAAAACATACACTACACTATACGTAGGGGTTTGGTTTTGGACATTGTGTTTATACAGTCTCTGTTATATTTACATCCCTAAGGAATCTTGATAGTTCATTCTCATTTGTGATAGTATATAACTGACCTACACTTGTGATAGTATACAACTGACCTACACTTGTGATAGTATATAACTGACCTACACTTGTGATAGTATACAACTGACCTACACTTGTGATATTATATAACTGACCTACACTTGTGATAGTATATAACTGACCTACACTTGTGATAGTATATAACTGACCTACACTTGTGATAGTATACAACTGACCTACACTTGTGATAGTATATAACTGACCTACACTTGTGATAGATATAACTGACCACACTTGTGATAGTATACAACTGACCTACACTTGTGATAGTATATAACTGACCTACACTTGTGATAGTATATAACTGACCTACACTTGTGCTAGTATATAACTGACCTACACTTGTGATAGTATACAACTGACCTACACTTGTGATAGTATACAACTGACCTACACTTGTGATAGTATACAACTGACCTACACTTGTGATAGTATACAACTGAACTACACTTGTGATAGTATATAACTGACCTACACTTGTGATAGTATATAACTGACCTACACTTGTGATAGTATATAACTGACCTACACTTGTGATAGTATACAACTGACCTACACTTGTGATAGTATATAACTGACCTACACTTGTGATAGTATACAACTGACCTACACTTGTGATAGTATATAACTGACCTACACTTGTGATAGTATATAACTGACCTACACTTGTGATAGTATATAACTGACCTACACTTGTGATAGTATACAACTGACCTACACTTGTTATAGTATATAACTGACCTACACTTGTGATAGTATATAACTGACCTACACTTGTGATAGTATATAACTGACCTACACTTGTGCTAGTATATAACTGACCTACACTTGTGATAGTATACAACTGACCTACACTTGTGATAGTATACAACTGACCTATACTTGTGATAGTATACAACTGACCTACACTTGTGATACTATATAACTGACCTACACTTGTGATAGTATATAACTGACCTACACTTGTGATAGTATATAACTGACCTACACTTGTGATAGTATACAACTGACCTACACTTGTGATAGTATACAACTGACCTACACTTGTGATTGTATATAACTGACCTACACTTGTGATAGTATATAACTGACCTACACTTGTGCTAGTATATAACTGACCTACACTTGTGATTGTATACAACTGACCTACACTTGTGATAGTATACAACTGACCTACACTTGTGATTGTATACAACTGACCTACACTTGTGATAGTATACAACTGACCTACACTTGTTTTCTTCACTAGAATTTTTCCATCCCGGGTGAAACATTGGTGGATTTTATCAGTATTCTCTCGCTTAAGTTTTCTGATTCTATACCAGAGGTTCTGACGTTTTTTGGTCAGACATTCATTTATGTATACCTGTTTCCTGGCTATAATAGATGATTTAATTAGATCTGTTTTCCTGTCATGTGTGGTGAATCTAATCATAACACTTTTTCTACCATGGGAACCTAGTAATCGTGCTTCTGTTATATCTGTCACTGGTACATTTACGTTTATTTGGTCTTTGATGATGTGTAAAGTAATGTCTTTACTGTTTGCTTGGGTCATATCACTGGGAAAGAATGGACTGTTCACTATTACTGCGTCTGATAACTTATCTTGCTCGGTTTTGTCCTCTTGTAGTGCAAGGTAGTCATTAAACTGGTTATCCATGTTGTTCTTCCACTCCTTTACTGCTTCCTCAACCTTTGTGTTTATAGATGTTATCTGTTCAGTGTGGCTATTAATGACAATCATGAACAAATTATAAAGTAATGAACAATTCACTAGTCTACACCCGGTCACAACTGTAATGAGTTCTTGGTGCAAGTTTTAATTGTTGGGTCACACACACACACATACATACACACATACATATACACACACACATACACACATACATTCAAATACACACACATACACACACACATACATACATAGCATGGTAGCTAGCGCTCTTGCTTCACGCATGGAGGGCCCGGGTTCAATTCCCGGCGGGGCCGGGAATTGAAGACTCAGATGAAACACAGGGATGTTAGGAAGTATTTCTTCAGTCACAGAGTGGTCGGGAAGTGGAAAAGTTTGGGAAGCGATGTAGTGGAGGCAGGTTCCATACATAGCTTTAGGAAGAGGTACGATAAAGCTCATGGCGCAGGGAGAGTGACCCAGTAGTGGCCAGTGAAGAGGCGGGGCCAGGAGCTATGAATCGACCACTGCAACCACAACTAGGTGAGTACACACACACACACACACACACACGTGGCAATGCTTTATTAACAGGGAGCAAAGTCAGGGTATTTTTCAGTATGGTCTGTAATATACCACTGTGGATAAAATACTTTGACATATCTTGAACATTTCTGAGTGAGTTGTCTCTGAATTCATTAATTTTATCGCACTCCAGTACATAATGACGCAGGGTGTGACAATAATCCAACTGGCAAAGTTCACATTTTGTTTGGTCTATATCTGGTGGTGGTGATTTAACCTGCCAAAGATACTTGTAACCCAGCCGGAGGCGGGCGGTGGTGACATCCAAGAGTCTTCTTATTTTGTTGGATGCTCCATAGACATGTGGCTCTCCTGCATGATAGAATGATGATAGATGGCCTGACTGGTGTCAATCTCTCTGAGTCTTAAGTCAATAAAATTCAGTTGAAGTTCTTTTCGTATTATTGTTCTCAAACTGCTAACTGACAAGCCAAGATTGTAATCTATCCCCTCTTTGAAAGCATAAAACTTAGTCAAATTATCAGTTCTATCATGCATCTGAAGACCAATGTGAGATGGAATCCACAGCTTGTGCACTCTGACTCTACTACCCACAATCCTACCATACCTGTGTCTGGCTTCTGACACGAGCATGCTACAATTTATACTTGATGAGTTGAGAGCATTTATGGATGACAGAGAATCAGTTACAATTAGAGAGTTAACCTTAGATACATGGACGCATTTGAGTGCAAGGAGTATGGCAAACAGTTCTGTCTGAAGGGTAGAGGCCCAGTTATTGATGCGTGTTCCAATTTCTTTGCTTGATCTGTCGAGTTGTGAGTTGTCAGTGAACGATTTCAACAACATAAGACTATATCATCCAGTCAACCATAGTAAAAAACAGCAGGTTTGTGGTAAAGGTAGAAAAAAACTAGAAAAAACTAAACCCAGTACAGTGATCCATAAGTGCCTAAAACCCCAGGTGATAAACCAGGGTGAGGTTAACCAGGGTACCAGAAGTATACAGGGTGCCAGAGGTAAACCAGGGTGCCAGAGGTATGGCCGTCTGTCATAGTAGGAGCTGCCAGAAGCACCGGTTTTTTCTCCAACACGCAAGTTATACTTTTTGTATCAAACTGATCATTATTACTCTGTTTAATCATCTTCCAGTAGTCTGTCTCACGTAACACAAATAATCCCTACAGCATTCATTAAATAAGTGACACTGGATCTCGTCAGATCCAAGAAATAAGGGAACCATTGACCAAATTCAAAACTGGTATCCTCGACCAGATTCAAAACTGGTATCCTCGACCGGATTCATTAAGCGGACGGGGTTTTAGGTGGCCTTATCAAACACCCAAACAATAACTTAATGTCCCAAACACTTACACATGCAAATAAAATAGATATGATACAAATAGATGGATCACCACTTCAGGAAAACTATTAGTAGAATATACAGTTAAACAACCAACAAAATCAATCATGAAAACCCTGTGTAGTATGCAACCAAACAAACAAACGTTCTACTGCATGTATTACATGCAACTTCTGTGGTAAATGGAGCCACGCTCCTTGTGCTAGCATTCAGGTATCAACTACACGAGATATTAAACCAGGGAAATGTTTTTGGGTATGCCCAAATGAGACCGAACTGTAGAATAAAATCACATTGATATTAAAAGAGGACAACATCAAATCGGTCTTCATAAAAAAAACATGACAGCATTCTTTAACAGTTGGGAAAGTAAAAAAGCTGGGCCAGATGGTGCTATCGCCCCTGGTACAGATGTTGCCATGGTAGATAGTAACTGTAAGAATGGAGAAATAAATGATGGTGACCTGAAGGGGGACAGGAGCACTAGAGAGGAAACAGGTGTAGACAAGGACACACAAAAACCAATGTTACAAACTAGCAATACCATGGTAGATAGTAAACAGGGGGATGCCCCAGGAAATACTGTGCCGAAGATAGAAACGAGACAGGAACACACGCACCAATAGGGAATACAATGGGGAACACAGTCACGAAAAACCAGGACAAACAGAAACCAGGCCTATGTGAATATTATGCACTTGGTATCTGCAGGCATGGAATATCTGCGAAAACAGATAGGACATGCAATTATGATCACCCCAGAAAATGCAGAGTCAATATGAAAATAGGAAAATGCAACTTCCTGTCCTGTAAGCTTTTCCACCCTGAAATGTCCCACGCATCAGTTCAGGAAAGACAGTGCTATAACTTATATTGCCAGGCATACCACCTAAAGGGTACAAGACGACACAGAACATCCAGACCATGGCAAAGCCTCGGTAGCCACAGCCACTCCGGAGAGAGGTTTTTTAGTGCCAGGAAGGAAAAAAAGCTGGCAGGAAATTACAGAAATCGTACACCAACTGCAATCATTTCTGGAGTGGAATCACAGTCAATGGCCTCCACTCCAACACAACAGATATTAGTGCCAGGAAAAAAAGACCCCCCTATACCAACAATACCACCAATCCAATGACATTCTTCTTTGCAAATATACAGGGTCTAAAGCCAGCAACGAACAACAAGATACCTTACATCCGTGGACTGCTTACAGTGTCAAATGCTATGTTTGCGGCTTTCACAAAGACCCACATAAGAAATCACTTGGACAATAAAATCTGGATCCCAGGCTACAACCTATAAAGATGTAACAGAGTGAACAGGCAAAAAGGGGGGTTGGCCTGTGTATCACAAAACTACTTAATGCATCAAATGATGTAGTTGACGTATTAGCAATAAAGATCGAGAATCAAAATCTGGTCATCGTGGTTGTATACAAGCCTCCGGATGCAACTTCCCAACAATTCCAGAAACAGCTTCTGAAAATTGACCACTGTCTGGAAAATCTTACAGCTCCTGCTCCCAACATTTTGCTCCTGGGAGACTTCAACCTAAGGCACCTAAAATGGAGGAATATTGCAAACAATGTGGTAGCAGAGATAACACCAGGAGGCAGCTCAGATGAAAACTCGCACACATATGAACTTTTAAATCTCTGCACCAAATTCACCTTAAACCAGCAAATAGTAGAGCCTACAAGATTACAGAATACGCTGGACCACATCTTCACCAACAATGATGATCTGAAGTGTCATCATATCAAAAACAATATACTCAGATCACAACATAATAGAGGTCCAGACATGTATGCGGAGAGCCCCAGATGGACAAAATGTGATCAGCCGCGAGGGAGCCTTCTCCAAATTCAACTTCAATAACAAAAATATAAGGTGGGACCAAGTAAACCACGTCATAAATTATATAAACTGGGAAGATAGCCTAAGCATCACGATCCTAACCTATGTCTATAACAAATTAACTCTGTGGCACTTGAGGTTTGCTCAAGGCAAATTCCCTTTAGGAAAAGGAGAAGATGCAAACTAGAAAGAGAGAGGCGCTCCCTATACAGGTGAAGGCAAAGAATAACGGAGCGGCTACAAGAGGCCAATATATCTGAAATACGAAGGTAGACACTGGTCAGAGAAATAACAAACACTGAATTAAAACTAAAGGAATCTTACAGGAATCAAGAAACGCGGGAAGAACTAAAACCCATAAATGAAATTGAAAGAAACCCAAAGTATTTCTTATCTTATGCCAAATCAAAGTTGAGAACAACATCCAGTATTGGGCCCCTACTTAAACGGGATGGGTCCTACACAGATGACAGCAAGGAAATGAGTGAGTTACTAAAGCCCCAGAATGACTCAGTTTTTAGCGAGCCGCTAATCAGACTGAAAGTAGAAGACCTAAATTATTTTTTTATGAGAGTGCCACAAAACTTGGCAGACGCATGCCTATCTGACATTACCCTGACGCCAAATGACTTCGAAAAGGCATGCCCATGCACTCCGCTCCAGGCCCAGACTAGTGGAACTCTGTGTTCATCAAGAACTGCAAGAAGCCCCTATCACATGATTTTAACATCATATGGAGAGAGAGCATGGACACTGGGGTCGTCCCACAGTTACTAAAAACAACAGACATAGCCCCACTCCACAAAGGGCGCAGTAAATCAATAGCAAAGAACAACATACCAATAGCGTCCCATATCATAAAAATCTTTGAAAGGGTTCTAAGAAGCAAGATCGCCACTCATCTAGATACCCATCAATTACACAACGCAGGGCAGCATGGGTTTAGAGCAGGTCACTCCTGTCTGTCCCAACTACTGTTCTGCTACGACAAGGTTCTGGATGCTGTAGAAGACAAACAGAATGCAGATGTTATATACACAGACTTTGCAAAAGCCTTTGACAAGTGTGACCATGGTGTAATAGCACACAAAATGCGTGATAAAGGAATAACAGAAAAAGTTGGTAGATGGATCTATAATTTCCTAACATGTAGAACACAAAGAGTAGTAGGCAACAGAGTAAAGTCTGAGGCGGCAACAGTGAAAAGCTCTGTTCCACAAGGCACAGTACTCGCTCCCATCCTGTTCCTCATCCTCATATCGGACATAGACAGGGATATAAGCCACTTTGCCTTGTCTTCCTTTGCAGATGACACCCGAATCTGCATGACAGTGTCCACCGTTGAAGACACTGCAAGACTCCAAGCAGACATAAACCAAATCTTTAAATGGGCTGCAGAAAACAATATGAAGTTCAATGATGAGAAATTTCAATTTCTCAGATATGGAAAAAGTGAGGAAATTAAAATCTCATCGGAGTACAAAACAAATTCCAACCACTCAATAGAGCGAAAAACTAATGTCAAAGACCTGGAGTGATCATGTCAGAGGATCTCAACTTCAGGATGGATAATGAGAACCTTCAAAACCAGGGATGCCAAGCCCATGTTGACACTTTTCAGGTCGCTTTTTTTATCTAGACTGGAATATTGCTGCACACTAACTCTACCTTTCGAAGGCAGGTGAAATTGCTGACCTGGAAAATGTGCAGAGAACCTTCACCGCACCATAACTGCGATAAACCACCTCAATTACTGGGAACGCTTGAAGTTCCTAAACCTTTACCCTCAGAACGCAGGCGGGAGAGATATATTATTATATACACGTGGAAAATTCTCGAGTCATTAGTACCAAACTTGCACACGAGAGTCACTCCCTACAAAAGTAAAAGACTTGGCAGGCGATGTAACATCCCCCCAATGAAAAGGAGGGGTGCCACTAGCACGTTGAGAGACAACACAATAAATGTCAGGGGCCCAACTGCCTCCCAGCATACATCATGGGGATTACCAACTACCCCCTGGCTGTCTTCAAGCAGGCACTGGACATAAGAACATAAGAAAGAAGAAACACTGCAGCAGGCCTACTGGCCCATGCGAGGCAGGCAAGTCTCCAACCGGCTTTAGCCAATACCTCGACCCTGCAAGGTCAGGTTACATTCACTTAAGGAAGGAGCACGGCATCTGACCTAGTACCACAAGCTAGTCAGGACCAACTCACACCCACCCACACCCACTCCTATATTTATCTAGCAAACCACCTGGATTTAACTCTCTCCAGATAAACTCCAGGTAGTCAGGTCACTTCCACTTAAGGAATTAGTACAGCATCTGACCTAGTAGCACAAGCTAGTCAGGTCCAACTCACACCCACCCACACCCACTCATGTATTAATCTAACTTATTTTTAAAACTACATAACATCCCAGCCCCTATGACGGTACTCAGGAGTTTGTTCCACTCATCCACAACTCTATTACCAAACTAATGCTTTCCTATATCCCTCCTGAATCTGAACTTTTCCAACTTGAAACCATTGCTGCGAGTCCTGTCTTGGCTGGATATTTTCAGCACACTATTTACATCCCCTTTATTTATTCCTGTTTTCCATTTATACACCTCAATCATATCCCCCCTAATTCTACGCCTTTCTAGAGAGTGCAGATTCAGGTCCCTCAGTCTATCCTCATAGGGAAGATTTCTGATACATGGGATAAACTTTGTCATCCTCCTTGTACATTTTCCAGAGCATTTATATCCATTCTGTAATACGGTGACCAAAACTGTGCAGCATAATCTAGATGAGGCCTAACCAAGGATATATAGAGTTGAAGAACAACCTGAGGACCTTTATATATACTTCTTGGTTTCAATTTACTACTAACCAGAACTCCTAAATCCTTCTCGCAATCACAAGTATTAAGATCTACATTATTCAGTTATATGTGGCATGGTTATTGTCCTGCCCAACATTTAGAACTTTGCATTTGTCTACATTAAGCTGCATCTGCCACTTCTCCGACCACTGCATCAGTCTATTCAAATCTTCCTGGAGTGCTCTAATGTCCTCATTAGAATGAATTGGACGGCCTATTTTGGTGTCATCAGCAAATTTGCTTATGTTGCTATTTATTCCCTAATCTATGTCATTTATGTAAATTGTAAACAACAGGGGGCGCAAAACTGACCCCTGTTGAACACCGCTTGAGACGTGCCCACATTCTGATTTCTCCCCATTTATGCAAACTCTCTGCCGCCTAATTGTCAACCATGCCTCTACCCAGGAAAAAATTTCTCCTCCTATTCCGTGTTAGCCTCTGATGTGGAACTTTATCGAAAGCCTTACTGAAGTCCATATACACAATATCATATTCATTACCATGATCTACCTCCTCAAACACCTTAGTGAAAAAGTTAGTAAATTCGTGAGACATGAACGCCCTTATAAAACCGTGTTGAGATTCATTAATCAATTAATGCTTTTCAAGATGGCTACGAATTGACTCGGCAATTATTGATTTCATAAATTTACCAGCTATGGAGGTAAGGCTTATTGGTCTATAGTTCGAAGCTAAGGACCTGTCACCTGCCTTGTAAATAGGTATTACATTTGCTGTTTTCCACTTGTCTGGCACTATGGACAGGCACCTAAAGTTTGTACCTGACCAGCCAGGCTGGGGTTCGTACGTTGGACTGCATACGGCCAGCAGTAACAGCCTGGTTGATCAGGATCTGATCCAACATGAGGCCTGGTCACAGACCGGGCCACAGGGGCGTTGACCCTGGGGGGGTAGATTCGCCGGTACTCTCCCAGTCCGAGTCTTTTCCAGATGGTGACCTGGCCTTGGCTCACTGTCGTGGGAGTGACTGGGACCTATGTCTCCCATCTTCTGGGACCAACTGTCCCCATTCCTAGCCCCATTCCCCGACCTGATGGGGCTCGTAGGGAGAAGCTAGGCCTCTCTGGTCTCCCATCTTCCCCGCCCCAGGGAAGCTAATGGGAATGGTAATCTTGAGAGCTGCAGATGGTAGCAAGCTCCAGCTCTGGCACCTACCCTGCCCTAGAAGGGCTGGGCATGGTGTGCTCTCCCTAGTGGACTGGTGTGGGTGGCATCCTGGGTGTTAATGGACTTGTGTGGGTGGCATCCTGGGTGATAGTGGACTGGTGTGGGTGGCATCCTGGGTGTTAGTGGACTGGTGTGGGTGGCATCCTGGGTGTTAGTAGACTGGTGTGGGTGGCATCCTGGTTGTTAGTGGACTGGTGTGGGTGGGATCCTGGGTGTTAGTGGACTGGTGTGGTCAACTTTGGACAGTCTTATAAAACATATTTGAGGTAAATTAAAAGCTAACTTAATTTTAATAATAAAAGATAAATAACTTGTTTGGAAACTTATTTCTTTGCTAAAGGTTCCACAGGGTAAATAAGCTGTATGAAACCTTAACCTGCCACTGGTAGTTCCTTGGAGTTCATGAACCCACACACCCATCCCAAACAAACACAAACACACAAGTTGGCGAAGGTAGGGAGATTGCACATATTAATTGATAGATTTACTCTCCTAGGAAGGTCTAGGTAGGTTTGTGCAGGTAGTGCCTAATATTAGGATTATTGAGGCAATTTTAGATATTAATACCGTAGTTCTAGCACCTTAACATAGGGAGATTTAGGACTCAATAGGCGAATATTAGGTTATATAAGCCAACGAGAAATTGCAATCCCATGTGGAGGTCAAGCAGTGTGAGACTCACAACGCCATAACCTGCGTTCTTCTCAGACAAGACACCAACCGATGAACAAGTGCCGTATACAGCTGTGCGGCAACCCACGTGTCTATCAACAGCAGACCTGGGGATCTCGGAGAAGATATCTCGAAGTACTGTGGATATCTTTCTCCATCCAGACCCACTACAGTAAGACAATATCTTTCTTTCTCTCAGTATCTGGCCATTTTTCTGGGGGAAACGTGAGTGAGTTAACTGTGGGTCTTGAGCAGACGGACGCTATTACATAGGTATGTACCAGCGTCACCTCTTAAGTACAAGTCTGGAAGCAATTTCCCACACTGCTTAAAGGATAACCCCTTGGAGTTAGGGATTTCTGAGTTTCAGGAAGGACACTAATACCACTTGAATTCTTGCAGAACATAGCACTGTCTGCATGTCATCGATTTGGAGGGGACTAAGGCTTAGGGAGATTGGAAGAGTAGGTGACAATTTTTTCTCCATCAAGTAAGTTAACCCTTTTTTTTAGTCATGCATGTAGGTGGGGAATTCTTGCAGCTGCAGTTATTTGGAAATCTGTCCCATAAGCCACTTGTGAGCCTGTGAGGAGTAATCTCAGAGTGTCGGTGTCAACAGTGCTTGCCAGAGGGCAGCTTATAACCTGGAGTTTACCTGGAGAAAGTTCCAGGGGTCAACGCCCCCACGGCCCGGTCTGTGACCAGGCCTCAAAACAAATTCCCACAACTTGACATGTATTATTATAAAATAACTCTCAGTGTTATCTTCTTCGTCTTCTTCTTGTTGATTCGACGGGACTCTCCCGGCCCGGGCCTTGTCCAAGTGGTGGCCCGGCCTTGGTTCCCTTTCTCGGGAGTATCTCAGACTAACGTCTGCCATGGGAGGAGGTACTTGGGACCTCCTCATCTGTGGGACCAACGGTCCACAGGCCTAGCCACATACCCCGCCCTCACGGGGATCGTAGGGAGAAGCTAGGCCCATCTTTGGTCTGCCCTCTTCCCCGCCCCAGGGGAGCTAATGGGAATAGCAGTCTTGTGAGCCGCAGGAAAAAGTAAGCTTTGGCTCAGGCACCTACCCTGCCCTAGAAGGGCTAGGCATGGTGTCGATCAGTGTTATATATAATAAACCAGTTATTGTATCTTTGTTGACACTTCAAAATTTATGATATTTTGGAAATTATCTTAAATATGTGGGTTAATTAAATGACTCAATAACATAAAATATATTAGTTAGTCTTCAAAATATGTTTTTTTAATTGTTAAACATAAACAATATTTGTTTTACTATTCTCCTATTATATATATGAATTACATTATACTTTTAGAAAATCTCAAAAGTCATTTAAGAAATCAATGCGAATTATAAGTGATCTGCTATTTAAAAATTAATGTAAAAGTATGAAAGACTTAAAAAATACTTATATAATTTATTTAAGGTAGACAAAACAGGTAATTAATTGGGTGTTGGTATACTGGGGGTCGATCACAATGCCCGGTCGATCACCATGCCCAGCCCTTCTAGGGCAGGGTAGGTGCCAAGGCTGGAGCGTGCTACCATCTGCGGCTCGCAAGCCTGCCCTTCCCGTCAGCCTCCTTGGGGCGGGGAAGGTGGCAGACCAGAGGGGCCTAGCAACTATTTACCTACGTGCTTGTGGGCGAATATGGCTAGGCCTGGGACCAGTTGGTCCCACCGCTGAGGGGTACCCACTCCCATGGGAGACTTCGGTCTCTGCTACTCCCACGCCAGGGAGCCGGAGCCGGGTCGCCATCTGGTAAAGACCCGGGCCGGGAGATTTCCCAGTGAATCAACACCACCTCCTCACAATGCCCAGCCCTTCTAGGGCAGGGTAGGTGCCAAGGCTGGAGCTTGCTACCATCTGCGGCTTGCAAGGTCAGCCTCCTTGCTGGTGGGAAATATGGCTAGGCCTGGGGCCAGATGGGAGGGATATTCCCTCCCATAGGAGACACAGGTCTCTGACACTTCGCTATGGAGCTGGTAGAATTCCCGGTGAATCAACACCTCCTCACCATGCCCATCCTTTTTAGTGCAGGGTAGGTGCCAAGGCTGGAGTTTGCTACCATCTGTGGCATGAAAGCCTGCCCTTCCTGTTAGGGAAGGTGGCAGACCAGAGAGGCCTACCATCTATCTACCTCCATGCCTCATGCTGGTATGGGAATGTTGCTATGCCTGGGGCCTGTTGGCCCCACCGCTGAGGGGGGTCGCCGTCTGGTAAAGACCCGGGCCGGGAGAATTCCCAGTGAATCAACACCTCCTCCCCCTCCTCCTTCTAGGGTAGGGTAGGTGCCAAGGTTGGAGCTTGCTACCATCTGCAGCTCATAAGCCTGCCCTCCCGGCGAATCAACACCTCCTCCTCACCATGCACACCCCTTCTAAGGCAGGGTAGGTGCCAAGGCTGGAGCTTGCTACCATCTGCAGCTCGCAAGCCTGCCCTTCCTGTCAGCCTCCTTGGGGCGGGGAAGGTGGCATACCAGAAAGGCCTAGCATATATTTACCACATGCCTCGTGCTGGTGGGGAATGTGGCTAGGCCTGGGACCAGTTGGTCCCGCTGTTGAGGGGTATCTCCTCCCATGGGAGACATAGGTGTCTGATACTCCCACGCCAGGGAGCCGCAGCTGGGTCGCCATCTGGTAAAGACCCTGGCCAGGAGAATTCCCGGTGAATCAACACCTCCTCCTTACCATGCCCAGCTCTTTTAGGGCAGGGTAGGTGCCAAGGCTGGAGTTTGCTACCATATGCAGCTCACAAGCCTGCCCATCCTGTTAGGGAAGGTGGCAGACCAGAGAGGCCTAGCATCAATCTATCTCCATGCCTTATGCTGGTGGTGAATGTGGTTAGTCCTGTGGCCAGTAGCTCCCTCCGATGAGGGGTATCCCCTCCCATGAGAGACATAGGTCTCTGACACTCCCACACTAGGGAGCTGGAGCCGGGTCGCCATCTGGTTAAGACCCAGGCCAGGAGAATTCCTGGTGAATCAACACCTCCTAATCACCATGCCCAGCCCTTCTACTGCAGGGTAGGTGCCAAGGCTGGAGCTTGCTACCATCTGCAGCTCGTAAGCCTGCCCTTCCAGTTAGAGAAGGTGGCAGACCACAGAGGCCTAGCATATATCTACCTCCATGCCTCTTGTTGGTAGGGGAATGTGGCTAGGCCTGGGGCCTTTTTGCCCCACCGCTGAGGGGGGTCGCCGTCTTGTAAAGACCAGGGCCGGGAGAATTCCCAGTGAATCAACACCTCCTCATCCTCCTTTTTCTAGGGCAGGTTAGGTGCCAAGGCTTGAGCTTGCTACCATCTGCAGCTCATAAGCCTGACCTCCCGGCGAATCAACACCTCCTCTTTCTCACCATGCCCAGCCCTTCTAGTGCAGGGTAGGTGCCAAGGCTGGAGCTTGCTACCATCTGCAGCTCGCAAGCCTGCCCTTCCTGTCAGCCTTCTTGGGGCGGGGAAGGTGGCAGACCAGAAAGGCCTAGCATATATCTACCACCTGCCTCATGCTGGTGGGGAATGTGGCTAGGCCTGGGACCAGTTGGTCCCGCTGTTGAGGGGTACCCCCACCCATGGGAGATATAGGTCTCTGATACTCCCACGCCAGGGAGCTGGAGCCGGGTCGATATCTGGTAAAGACCCTGTCCGGGAGAATTCCCGGTGAATCAACACATCCTCACTATGCCCAGCCTTTTTAGGGCAGGGTAGGTTCCAAGGCTGGAGCTTGCTACCATCTGCAGCTCACAAGCCTGCCCTTCCTGTTAGGGAAGGTTTCAGACCAGAGAGGCCTAGCATCTATCTATCTCTATGCCTTGTGCTGGTGAGGAATGTGGCTATGCCTGGGGCCAGTTGGTCCCTCCGATGAGGGGTATCCCCTCCTATGGGAGACATAGGTCTCTGACACTCCATGCCAGGGAGCCGAAGCCGGGTCGACATCTGGTTAAGACCCAGGCCTGGAGAATTCCCGGGGAATCAACACCTCCTCGTCATCACCATGAAAGGTCGATCTCCATGCCCAGCCCCTCTAGGTGAGGGTATTTGCCACGGCTGGAGCTTGCTACCATCTGCAGCTCGTAAGCCTGCCCTTCCGGATAGGGAAGGTGGCAGACCACAGAGGCCAAGCATCTATCTACCTCCATGCCTCATTCTGGTAGGGGAATGTGGCTAGGCCTGTGGCCTGGTGGTCCCACCGCTGAAGGGGGTCGCCGTCTGGTATAGACCCGGGCCGTGAGAATTCCCAGTGAATCAACACCTCCTCCAGATCCTCCTTCCAGGGCAGGGTAGGTGACAAGGCTGGAGCTTGCTACCATCTGCAGCTCATAAGCCTGCCCTCCCAGTGAATCAACATCTCCTCCTTCTCACCATGCAAAGCCCTTCTAGGGCAGGGTAGGTGCCAAGGCTGGAGCTTGCTACCATTTGCAGCTCGCAAGCCTGCCCTTCCTGTCAGCCTCCTTGGAGAGGGGAAGGTGGCAGACCAGAGAGGCCTGGCATATATCTACCACCTGCCTCGTGTTCCTGGGGAATGTGTCTAGGCTGGGACCAGTTGGTCCTGCCGTTTAGGGGTACCCCCTCCCATGGGAGACATAGGTCTCTGATACTCCCACGCCAGAACGCCGCAGCCGGGTCGCCATCTGGTAAAGACCCTGGCCAGGAGAATTCCCAGTGAATCAACACCTCCTCCTCACCATGCCCACCCCTTTTAGGTCAGGGTAGGTGACAAGGCTGGAGTTTGCTACCATCTGTAGCTCACAAGCCTGCCCTTCCTGTTAGGGAAGGTGGCAGACAAGAAAGGCCTAGCATCTATCTACCTCTATGCCTCATGCTGGTATGGGAATGTGGCTAGGCCTGGGGCCTGTTGGCCTCACCGCTGAGGGGGGTCGCCGTCTGGTAAAGACCTGGGCCGGGAGAATTCCCAGTGAATCAACACCTCCTCCTCCTCCTCCTTCTAGGGCAGGGTAGGTGCCAAGGCTGGAGCTTACTACCATCTGCAGCTCGCAAGCCTGCCCTTCCTGTCAGCCCTCTTGGGGCGGGGAAGGTGGCAGACCAGAGAGGCCTTGCATATATCTACCACCTGCCTTGTGCTGGTGGGGAATGTGGCTAGGCCTGGGACCATTTGGTCCCGCCGATGAGGAGTACCCCGTCCCATGGGAGACATAGGTCTCTGAAACTCTCACGCCAGGGAGCCGGAGCCGGGTTCCCAACTTATAAAGACCCTGGCTAGGAGAATTCCCGGTGAATCAACACCTCCTCCTCACCATGCCCAGCCCTTTTAGGGCAGGGTAGGTGCCAAGACTGGAGTTTGCTACCATCTGCAGCTCACAAGCCTACCCTTCCTGTTAGGGAAGGTGGCAGACCACAGAGGCCTAGCGTCTATCTACCTCCATGCCTCGTGCTGGTAGGGAAATGTAGCTAGGCCTGGGGCCTGTTGGCCCCACCGCTGAGGGGGTTCGCTGTCTGGAATGACCCGGGCCGGGAGAATTCCCAGTGAATCAACACCTCCTCATCCTCCTCCTTCTAGGGCAGGGTAGGTGCCAAGGCTGGTGCTTGCTACCATCTGCAGCTCATAAGCCTACCCTCCCGGCGAATAAACACCTCCTCCTTCTCACCATGCCCAGCCCTTCTAGGGCAGGGTAGGTGCCAAGGCTGGATATTGCTACCATCTGCAGCTCGCAAGCCTGCCCTTCCTGTCAGCCTCCTTGGTGCAGGGAAGGTGGCAGATCAGAGAGGCCTAGCATATATCTACCACCTGCCTCGTGCTGGTGGGGAATGTGGCTAAGCCTGTGACCAGTTGGTCCCGCCGTTGAGGGGTACCCCCTCCAATGGGAGACATAGGTCTCTGGTACTCCCACGCCAGGGAGCCAGAGCCGGGTCGTTATCTGGTAAAGACCCTGGCCGGGAGAATTCCTGGTGAATCAACACTTCCTCCTCAAACAATGCTCAGCCCTTCTAGGCAGGGTAGGTGCCAATGCTGGAGCTTGCTACCATCTGCAGCTTGTAAGCCTGCCCTTCCCATTAGGGAAGGTGGCAGACCAGAGAGGCCTAGAATCTATCTACCTCCATGCCTCTGCTGGTGGGGAATGTGGCTAGTCCTGGGGCCAGTTGGTCCTGCCGATGAGGGGTCTCCCCTCCCATGGGAGACATAGGTCTCTGACACTCCCACTCCAGGGAGCCGGAGCCGGGTTGCCATCTGGTAAAGACCTGGGCTGGTAGAATTCCCAGTGAATCAACACCTCCTCCTCCTCACTATGCCCAGCCCTTCTAGGGCAGGGTAGGTGCCAAGGCTGGAGCTTGCTACCATCTTTAGCTCGTCAGCCTGCCCTTCCCGATTAAGGAAGGTGGCAGACCAGAGAGGCCTAGTATCTATCTACCTCCATGCCTCTGCTGGTGGGGAATGTGGCTAGGCCTGGGGCCCGTTGGTCCCGCTGATGAGGGGCTATCCCCTCCCATGGGAGACATAGGTCTCTGACACTCCCACGCCAGGGAGTCGGAGCTGGGTCACCATCTGGTAAAGACCCGGGCCGGGAGAATTCCCGATGAATCAACACCTCCTCCTTCTGGCATCCTGGATCTTTTACAGTCGATCACCATGCCCAGCCTTTCTAGGGCACGGTAGGTGCCAAGGCTGGAGCTTGCTACCATCTGCAGCTCGTAAGCCTGCTCTTCCCATTAGGGAAGGTGGCAGACCAGAGAAGCCTAGCATCTATCTACCTCCATGCCTTGTGCTGGTGGTGGCGAATGTGGCATCCCCTCCCATGGGAGACGTATGTCTCTGACACTCCTACGCCAGGGAGCCGGAGCCGCGTCGCCATCTGGTAATGACCCGGGCCGGGAGAATTACCGGTGATTCAACACCTCCTCCTCCTTCTGGCATCCTGGGGTCGATCACCATGCCCAGCTCTTCTAGGGCAGGGTAGGTTTCAAGGCTGGAGCTTGCTACCATCTGCAGCTCGTAAGCCTGCCCTTCCCGTTAGGGAAGGTGGCAGACCAGAGGGGCCTAGCATCTATCAACCTCCATGCCTCGTGCTGGTGGGGAATGTGGCTAGGTCTGGGGCCAGTTGGTCCCATCGATGAGGGGTATCCCCTCCCATGGGAGACAGGTCTCTGACACTCCCACGCCAGAGAGCCGGAGCCAGGTCGCCATCTGGTAAAGACCCGGGCCGGGAGAATTCCCAGAGAATCAATACCTCCTCCTCCTGGCTTCCTGGGTGTTAGTGGATTGGTGTGAGTGGCATCCTGGGTGTTAGTGGACTGGTGTTGGATGCATCCTGGGTGTTAGTGGACTGGTGTGGGTGGCATCCTGGGTGTTAGTGGACTAATGTGGGTCACATCCTGGGTGTTAGTGGACTGGTGTGAGTGACATCCTGGGTGTTAGTGGACTGGTGTGGGTGGCATCCTTGGAGTTAGTGGACTGGTGTGGGTGACATCCTGGGTGTTAGTGGACTTTTGTGTCTGGCATCCTTGTTGTTAGTTTACTGGTGTGGGTGGCATCCTTGTGTTAGTGGACTGGTATGGGTCGCTTCCTGGGTGTTAGTGGACTGGTGTGAGTCACATCCTGGGTGTTAGTGGACTGGTGTGAGTCACATCCTGGGTGTTAGTGGACTAGCGTGGATCTCATCCAGGGTGTTAGTGGACTGGTGTGAGTCACATCCTGGGTGTTAGTGGACTGGTGTGAGTCACATCCTGGGTGTTATTGGACTAGTGTGGATCTCATCCAGGGTGTTAGTGGACTGGTGTGAGTCACATCCTGGGTGTTAGGGGACTGGTGTGTGTGGCATCCTTAGTGTTAGTGGACTGGTGTGGGTGGCATCCTTGGTGTTAATGGACTGGTGTGTTTGGCATCTTGGGTGTTATTGGACTTGTGTGGGTAGCATCTTGGGTGTTAGTGGACTTGTGTGGGTGGCATCCTGGGTGTTAGTCTTATAAAACACATTTGAGATTAATTAAAAACTAACTTAATTTTAATAATAAAAGATAAATAACTTGACATGTATTATTGTACAATAATTCTCAGTGTTATCTATAATAAAACCAGCTACTGTATCTTTGTTGACACTTCAAAATTTATGATACTATTTTGGAAATTACTTGTCTTAAATAGTACATGTGGGTTAAATGACTCAATAAAATATAATATATTAGTTAGTCTTAAAATATTTTTTTAATTGTTGAACGTAAACAATAATATTTTTTTTAATATTGTCTTATTACGTATATATGATTTATATTATACATTTCAAAAAATCTCAATTCTCATTTAAGAAATAAATGACAATTAGAATTTTTCTTTAAAACTTTAAACTTATGTGAAACTATAAAGAACCTAAAAAGGACTTATATAACATTTTTAAGTTAGACAAAACAATTAATTAATTGCTTATATAATAAAACTAAGATTAAAATTTTTAAGAAATTGGAGTAGAACTAAAATTTTAGAAACCTTAGGGTTATGAATTTATAATATATGCTTAAATAAAAAAAAATTAAATAAGTATAATTTCTCCCTGATATTATTAATTATAATTATTTCCTGGCTGTAATAATGGAGGAGAAACATCTGTAAGATGGAGAGGAAATCAGGTTGTATCCCAAGATGATTATTTAACATTTACTGAGGAACCTCCATAGATGATGCTGGGGTAAATCAGTGAATGCTGGGATAGGTCATTGGATGCTGGGATAGGTCATTGGATGCTGGGGAAGATCAATGGATGCTGGGGTAGGTCAGTGGATCATCCTGGGTGTTAGTGGACTGGTGTGAGTCACATCCTCGGTGTACGTGGACTGGTGTGAGTCATATCCTGGGTGTTAGTGGACTGGTGTGGGTAACATCCTGGGTGTTAGTGGCCTGGTGTGGATCGCATCCTGGGTGTTAGTGGACTGGTGTGAGTCACATTCTGGGTGTTAGTGAACTGGTGTGAGTCACACCCTGGGTGTTAGTGGACTGGTGTGAGTCACATCCTCATTGTTAGTGGACTGGTCAGGGTCACATCCTGGGTGTTAGTGGACTGGTGTGAGTCACATCCTGGGTGTTAGTGGACTGGTGTGGGTGGCATCCTTGGTGTTAGTGGACTGGTGTGGGTGGCATCCTTGGTTGCTAGTTAGTTCCATTTGTGTCCTAGGCACATGTAGTGAGGTGCAGTCTGCCACTACCTGGAGGAGGGTAAAGGGGGAAGGAGGAAAAGGCTACCAGGAGTGAGGTGCAGTCCAGCACCTGCTACAAGTGGCAAGTGGTTCCCAGTAATGGCAGGAACATCAAAATAAGGAAAGTTAGTAGAGAAGATTTGAAGGTAGGAAATCGCTTCTCTGTTCTTCAGGATGAGTGTACTCCAGAGGCCAGTGAAAGTAAAGGTACTACTTTCCCTGCTAATAGAGGTAAGCAAATTCTTGTGGTAGGTGACTCGCAGGTAAGATATATGGACCGTGCTTTCTGTAATAGGAATAAGAGGGCGAGAGAGAGGTGTGTTTCCCTGGAGCTGGTGTTGAGATATAGTCAACAGGTTAGATAATATCATGTCAGGTAATGGGAACAAGCCCATTATCTGTCTCAGTGCTGGTGGAAATGATATTGGGAAGGGTAGGAGAGAAGAGTTGCTAGATAAGTACAGGTCAGCTATAGAGCTAATTAAGTCCAAGGGAGGGGTCCCAATCATATGTAGCATCTTGCCTAGAAGGGGAGTGGGAAATGAATGGTTGTCTAGGGCAATTGGTGCAAATTGCTGGCTAGACAGATACTGCAAGGAACTTGCAATCCCATTCATTGACAACTGGGACAACTTTTATGGCAAACATGATATGTATGCAAGGGATGGGGTACATCTCTCTGGGACAGGGGTGGAAGCACTTCCCAACTCGATTGAGAGGGCCATTGCTGACATGCCTAGTATTTTAAACTGATAGAGGATAGAGGTATGGGTGTGTGTGGGGAACAGTCAGTTTGCAACACTAGGGCTGAAAACAGTAAGTGTATAAAAGACATTCATCATAAAGTTACAAATAAGGACAATGGATCAGGTCAGCAAACAAAGGGAGACAGCAGGGGGAAACAAGAGACTAGCTCCCTAAGGTTTACTATACTAATAGCAGGAGTGTAAGAAATAAGATAGATGAGCTAAGATTAATTGCAAGTGCAGGAAACATAGACATTATTGCTATAACAGAGACCTGGCTCAATCTGAAAGATAAAGAGTTGCCTTCTGAATGTCACATACAAGGCTATAAATTATTCTACACTGATAGGGTCAACAGGAAGGGCGGTGGAGTAGCGATGTACGTCAGAGACAATTTAAATTGTTGTGTTGGACAAGATATAAAATTAGAAGCGTCAGCCACTGAATCTGTTTGGTTACAGCTTCTTGAGGGCCGTGTAAAACTTATTTTGGGTGTGATTTACAGGCCCCAAATCTTGATAGGAGTGCAGTAAACTTCTATGGGATGAAATTTGTAAGGCATCTACACATGAAAATGTTGTGCTAATGGGAGATTTCAACTTTAGACAAATTGACTGGAGCAATTTGACAGGAAATTTAGAGTCAAGTGACTTTCTTGATACGATTCAGGATTGTTTTTTGAAACAGTTGGTGACAGAACCAACTAGAGGAAATAACCTGCTAGACTTGGTTCTTGCCAGCAGGGAATCGCTAGTTAATAATCTTGAGGTTAATGATGAGCTTGGGGAAAGTGATCACAAATCACTCAGTTTTAATATATCATGGAATTACCCTACTAATGGAAATCAAGTCT
>WNWK01027691.1:15000-26059 GCA_009830355.1 Cherax destructor | reverse complement strand
AGGCCCAGATTTTTTTGGAACTCCGTGTTCATAAAGAATTGCAAGCCCCCCCTTATAAATGCTTTTAACATCCTTTTAAAGAGGAGCTTTGGACACGGGGATCGTCCGCAGCTACTAAAAACAACAGACATAGCCCCCCCCACAAAGGGGAAGTAAACAATCAAAGAACTACAGACCAATTCGCTAAGTCCCACCCCCTAAAAACTTTGAAAGGGTTCTAAGAAGCAAGATCGCCACCCATCTTGATACCCATCAACTGCACACCCAGGACAGCATGGGTTTAGAGCAGGCCGCTCCTGTCTGTCCAACTACTGGACCACTACGACAAGGTCCTGGATGCTCTAGAAGATAAACAGAATGCAGATGTTATATACACAGTTTTTGCAAAAGCCTTTGACAAGTGTGACCATGGTGTGATAGCACACAAAATGCGTGATAAAGGAATAACAGGAAAAGTTGGTAGATGGTTTCTATAATTTCCTAACATGTAGAACAAAAAAGAGTAGTAGTTAACAGAGTAAAGTCTGGGCAGCTACTGTGAAAGCTCTGTTCACAAGGCACAGTACTTGCTCCCATCCTATTCCTCATCCTCATATCAGACATTGACAGGGATATTAGCCACAGTGCTGTGTCTTCCTTTGCAGATGACACCCGAATCTGTATGACAGTGTCCACCGTTGAAGACACTGCAAGACTCCAAGCAGACATAAACCAAATCTTTAAATGGGCTGCAGAACAATATGAAGTTCAATGATGAGAAATTTCAATTACTCAGATACGGAAAACGTGAAGAAATTAAAATCTCATCGGGTACAAAACAAATTCCAACCACACAATGAGGCAAAAACTAATGTCAAAGACCTGGGAATGATCATGTCAGAGGATCTCACCTTCAAGGACCATAACACCGTAGCAATCGCATCTGCTAGAAAAATGACAGGATGGATAATGAGAACCTTCAAAACCAGGGAGGCCAAGCTCATGTTGACACTTTTCAGGTCGCTTGTTCTATCTAGGCTGGAATATTGCTGCACACTAACTGCACCTTTCAAGGCAGGTGAAATTGCTGACCTAGAAAATGTACAGAGAGCCTTCACGGCGCGCATAACTGCGATAAACCTCCTCAATTACTGGGAACGCTTGAAGTTCCTAAACCTGTACTCCCTAGAACGCAGGCGGGAGAGAGACATTATTATATACACGTGGAAAATACTCGAGGGATTAGTACCAAACTTGCACACGAGAGTCACTCCCTACGAAAGCAAAAGACTCGGCAGGTGATGTAACGTCCCCTAATGAAAAGCAGGGGTGCCACTAGCACATTTAGAGACAACACAATAAGTGTCAGGGGCCCAAGACTATTCAACTGCCTCCCAGCATACATCAGGGGGATTACCACCAACAAACCTCTGGCTGTCTTCAAGCAGGCACTGGACAGGCACCTAAAGTCGGTACCTGACCAGCCAGGCTGTAGTTCATATGTTGGACTGCGTGCGGCTAGCCGTAACAGCCTGGTTGATCAGGCTGATCCAACATGAGGCCTGGTCACAGACCGGGCCGCAGGGGCGTTAACTCCTGCAACTCTCTCCAGGTATACTCCAGGTATAAGGAATAATGTAAATTAGATTAATCCTTTTAGACCCCTAAAAATACACTTACAAAAGTACAGTGGACCCTCGGTTAACGAAAAAAATTCATTGCAGAAGCCTGCTCAAGTGCCATTACCGAACGAATTTACGTCCTTAAGAAATATTGTCATGTAGGTTAGTCTATTTCAGACCCCCAAAAATACACTTCCACAAGAACTTACAAAATTATACTTACATAATTGCACGATTTCCGGGGTATTCTTTAACCGAGGGTCCACTGTACTTACAAAAATACACTTACATAATTGTTCGAGTTTGAAGCAGTACGAAATCCGGGTGTCCCACAGGGAAGTGTTCTTGGCCCACTACTCTTTCTTATTTACATTAACGACCTACCAAATGCATCTCAACTACTCAAACCCATACTCTTTGCAGATGACACTACATACGTTATCTCTCACCCAAGCCCAGACACACTAGCCAACACTGCAAATACTGAATTACAGAAAATATCTACCTGGATGATGACCAACAAACTTACTCTCAATATTGATAAAACTATTTTATCCAGTTTGGGAACAGAGCTGCAAACGCACCACTTAACATAATGATAAACGGGTCCCCTATCGCAAAACTCACAGAGGGCAAATTCTTAGGAATACATCTTGACAGTGGCCTCAAATTTCAGACACACATACAACAAATCTCCAAGAAAGTCTCAAAGACCGTGGGAATACTATCCAAGATACGGTACTATGTTCCACAACCAGCTCTCCTTACCCTATATCACTCACTCATTTACCCCTACCTCACCTATGGAATCTTCGCATGGGGCTCTACATCAATAACTCATCTCAGACCACTAATAACACAACAAAAGGCAGCAGTAAGAATGATAACAAATTCTCACTCCAGGCAACATACTCCACCAATATTCAAAAACCTATACTTACTCACCATACAAGACATCCATACTTTTTACTGTGCCTATTACATACATAGAACACTCTATGCAGATATTAACCCACCACTCAAACTTCTCCTTACTAATTTTAACAGGACACATGACCATAACACTAGACACAGATCACTCCTCGATGTTCCCCGTGTCCTCCTAACACTATGTAAAAACTCAATGCACATAAAAGGCACGAAAATTTGGAATTCATTACCTGTCATTGCCAAAGAAACCCTACCTGTACCCCAATTCAAAACGATGCTAAAAAACCACCTTCTCACCTAAAGCTAATTGCTCCATATCAACCATTCCCAGCAAAGTAGAATAATCACTTAACGTAAAACCTGACTTTAAAGTCAATGTAATGTATGAATGAACGAATGAATGAATGTAAAACCTGTTATGAATAATACTTACTTAGCTAATTATTCCCACAACACTTACATTATAATGACCACGTAAACTAACTGCAATGCAATTAATTGTTTTAAATTGTTATCTCACTCAATTAGTTGCATTGCTGCAATAAATTGCTACAATTAATTGATATGTTCAACTTATATTCAAACTTTAAAACTTAGATATGCAACTTTACTTATTTTATAAATTATCAACCATAACTTTTTATTATTTTATTATTATTATTGCTTTAATTTGTTTAATCTGATTTAATTAATTTTATAATGAAGACAAAAGTACAAAACTATGTTCAAATTTCATAGCTTAAATACTCACCTTTACTCATTGTATACTATCTACAAAAATTCTTACAATTTAGTTTTAAGTTAATTTTAAGTCTGCCCAAAATGCCCTGCATACTAGGGGCTTTTGGCATGTACACCTCATGTAATCTCAATAACCAAATGTAATTCTTTGTATCATGTCCAAATAAAAATATTATTATTATTATTATATTATTATTATTATAATGTTTTCCCTCTACCCGGTAACACCTCCATAGCATATAAACAGCATGTTTATATGCTTTGTAACATGTTTCTTATATAATTTTGAAGAAAATATCATAGATGGATTAATGAAAATGTCTATTTTGATGTAAAATAGGACATTTAATGTGCCCAAGAGTGATTATTACACAATAGAGAGATGTGCTAATGGAAAATGTAAACCAACCGGGTGGCGCGCGCCGTATTTGAAAGACCGCTTGCCGTATAGAAAGTTTTGGTCATAATTTAAACTCGCTGTATGAACGGAATGTCATAAGGCGAAACGCCAAAAAGTGGGGCCCTACTGTATGTATGAAGTGTTATATGATAAGTAGTAACTTATCTCCTGTGAACATACATAAGATAACTGCTAGTTCTTCATTCAGAAGAACACCTTCTGTTAAAGTATCATGGTAAATTCCACCATGGATGGGTATGCCTAAGGGTAACATACCTCAATAACATTAACTGAAGCAGAGCTAGTAACATTCCATAAAACACACTGGGGAAAGGGGCCGTACCCTCCTCATGAAAATTGTCAAAAATAGAATATTTCCTCTTCTTTGAGCCCTATTTCAAGCTACTTCCATACCTGAAACCAACCAAAATCATCTGTACATTAGTAGTAGTAGTAATAATAAAAATTCTTTATTATTATTACTACAAGTGCATAATACAACTACAGTAGACTGTCATTTAACACAAGTTTATTTGGCACAATTTGGGTATACCTCGATTGAAGAATTGTGGCACAATTTTATGTAACATGTCGTAAAATCAATTTAACACTGTTCACAGGAGGGTAAAAAAAAAATTGAGCCCGCAGGTCCTTCACAAACCATCCCACTAACAGAATATTTGTCCAACCCAATTTTCAATGCTCCCCAAGCAATAAGCTTCGATAATTCTATTCACTCATGTGCAAGTCCCACTCATATCAAATCCTGTGTGTGGGGAAGTACCCTGGCTGGTGTGTGGGGAAGTACCCTGGCTAGTTTGTGTGGGGAAGTACCCTGGCTGGTGTGTGGGGAAGTACCCTGGCTGGTTTGTGTGGGGAAGTACCCTGGCTGGTTTGTGTGGGAAAGTACCCTGGCTGGTTTGTGTGGGGAAGTACCCTGGCTGGTTTGTGTGGGGAAGTACCCTGGCTGGTGTGGGGAAGGAACCTGGCTGGTGTGTTCTTTCTTGAATTCTGTTGTGTTTCTCGCCTTCTGTACTAAAGGGCTGGCCCTAGGAGCTTTCTTTGGGCCCATGGTGGCTTATTTAGCAGTTGTAAGCACAAAAACGAATAGAATATATCTTATGAATGCGCGAGGTGATGGTCATTTGCAGGCTGGCTTTGTTTACGGGCTGATGCTGGGAGAAAGGCCCACCCTCCAACCTTCACTATCTCTCTATAATGTCGTATTTTTATTAATTTGGGCGTCTTTATCATGCTGCTATGTTATTTATGTTATACCTAATATTATTCTGGAATAAATATGATAGATAACTTATTGATAGTAATAATAAGTATTATTATACAATATTTTAGTGCAGTGAGCTCACACCTCCACACGCCATGGTGGTCTATGAGTAACTGAGGCTGAGAGAGACTGTTCGCGCCTTCTCCCTCTCTCATAGCCCCGCCTACCCTTCAATACCTCTCTACATGTCAGTTTTTATTAATTTATGCATCTTTATCATGCTTCTACATTATTTATCTTATACCTAATATTATCCTGGAAATATGATAGGTAGATATTATTTATTGATAGTAATAGTATAATTATACAATAACAAATCTAGACGCAGTCCTTTGAAACGGGGTCTAGACCAGTTGATGATGCCTTACCGTCAGCTGTATAATGTACTACAGGGTGAAAGAGCCCAGAGATCTATTACAGCATTTATGCACACTCCAATATAACCATCGACTTTAGTACCAGAACCTCTACCATCCACTTCTGCCGACAACCAACAACCATCCACCTCGGCCCAGTAGGGCCACACCATGCATATCCACTCTCTTCTCATCCACAAACACCATTACCCACAATTTAGGGTAAGAAATACTATTATTTCTATTGGATTTGTAGTCTTAAGGAGTAATATATCATGACAATGAGCTACAATTACAGTGGTACCTCAGTTAACGATGGTCCCCAAACTCGCCCTTTTATGTAAGTTTATTTTTTTAAGTGCTTTTGTAAGTGTGTTTTGGGGGTCTAAAAGGACTAGTCTATTTTACATCATTCCTTATGGGGATAAATTCGTTTGGTAATGGCACTTGAACAGCATTCTGGAACGAAAAAATATTGTTGACCGAGGTACCACTGTAGATATGCACTTTTATTTTTGTCAGATATGTTGGTCTAAAAAAAAGTTGTTTGGCTTTTTATGGACTCTCAGGAATGTAGCCCTATTTTTCCCCTTATTTCTTCAGTTCATCTAACATGATTTTACATAACACGACATTTTCAGGAACGTAACTATCGTGTTAAATGACAGTCTACTGTATTTCAGACATAGCTGACATCATTTTTACTACATATATAGAAAGCCCCTGGTTATTTAGAACATTTTGAGTAACTTAAGTTAATCTTGATCCCCAGGATATTATCCACAACAGTCGTCTAGGTGAACAGGGACAGCAGGTGTAACACGTGCACAGGGTTTCACCTGCGCCGGGATCGATCCCAGACCCTCAGTGTGTGAACTCAGGATGCTATCAACCAAGACACAAACACCATTCTATCACTTGATACCAAGAAACAACCAATAAAACCATAAAAAAACATCCTAGAAAACACCTCAAAGTTTGTTTTAAATCAAACACAATGTCAAAGGTTTGCTTTTACCTTCATGCACCATGTGTGGCAGGATTTTTTTTATATACTGTGCACACAAACTGCACAGACCCATTTTCTCAAGTGTAGGCCAAAATTTACTGCTCAGCATATTTGAGGGTGCTGTGCTTCAGACATAGATCTATGTGAGTGACACTGGCATCAGTAATGTAGATCTCCCTACAAGACAGTGAAAGGATTAATTAGGCTTTAAGATTTATGTAGTTCTTGGTGAAAGGTATAGGAAGTATTAATGAATATGTGTTTTTTTTTTTTTTTTTTTTTTTTTAAGAGGTATAACAATTATTTTACTTAATTTGTGTATTTGTAGGCTTGGAAGAAGTTGCGAGTGAATGCCAGAGTCTGGGTATTGAGTTCCATCTTCTGCTTGGTGAAGCCAAGGAGACTCTTCCAAAGTTGATCAAGGACCATTCTATTGGCGGCTTAGTCACAGATTTCTCTCCACTTCGAGTATCACAACAATGGCTTGAAGATGTGAAAGAAGCAATTCCTAAAAATATTCCACTGTGCAAGGTATTGTATACTAAATTGCTTTTCCTTGTTTCTTTCCATCACATGATTGGTATAATATACCAGATGTATTGTATGAAATAAATTATTCCTTGAGCTGTATTATACAGTGGACCCTTGGTTTTCGTCGATAATTCTTTCCAGAATGCTGTTCGAGTGCTGTTACCGAACAAATTTGTTCCCATAAGGAAGAATGTAAATTAGATTAGTCGTTTCAGACCCCCAAAAATACACTTACAAAAGCACTTACAAAAATACACTTACATAATTGTTCAAGTTTGGAGCTGTACAAAAACCAAGGGTCCACTGTACAGTGGACCCTCGGTTTTCGTTCACCTAAAAACTCGAACAATTATGTAAGTGTATTTTCGTAAGTGCTTTTGTAAGTGTATTTTTGGGGGGTCTGAAATGACTAATCTAATTTACATTTGTTCTTATGGGAAGAAATTCGTTCGGTAACAGCACTCAAAACAGCATTCTGGAAAGAATTTTCGGCGAAAACCGAAGGTCCACTGTATTTGTATTTCTATAAAAGTTTTTTTGCTTGAAGCCATGGTGAATGTTTTCCTCTTGCATCACTTAGTCAAACATTGATTTAATAGACTAATAGTGTCAGTTAAAAGCAGAGTAGGGGAGTTAGTAGATGGGGAGCTGGAGGTATTGGGTAGATGGCGGGAATATTTTGAGGAACTTTTAAATATCGATGAAAAAAGGGAGGTGGTAATTTCATGTACTGGCCAGGGAGGTACTACATCGTTTAGGAGTGAAGAAGAGCAGGATGCGAGTGTGGGGGAGGTGCGTGAGTCATTACGTAGAATGAAAGGGGGTAAAGCAGCTGGAACTGACAGGATCATGACAGAAATGTTAAAAGCAGGGGGATATAGTGCTGGAGTGGTTGGTATTTTTGTTTAATAAATGTATGAAAGAGGGGAAGGTACCTAGGGATTGGCAGAGAGCATGTATAGTTCCTTTATATAAAGGGAAGGGGGATAAAAGAGAGTGTAAAAATTATAGGGGAATAAGTTTACTGAGTATACCAGGTAAAGTGTATGGCAGGGTTATTATTGAAAGAATTAGAGGTAAGACAGAGAGTAGGATTGCAGATGAGCAAGGAGGCTTTAGAGTGGGTAGGGGATGTGTAGATCAAGTGTTTACAGTGAAGCATATATGTGAACAGTATTTAGATAAAGGTAGATAAGTTTTCATTGCATTTATGGATTTAGAAAAGGCATATGATAGAGTGGATAGGGGAGCAATGTTGCAAATTTTGCAAGTGTATGGAATAGGTAGTAAGTTACTGAAGGCTGTAAAGAGTTAGGGTGTGTAGGAGAGAGGGAGATTACTTCCCGGTAAAAGTAGGTCTTAGACAGGGATGTGTAATGTCACCATGGTTGTTTAATATATTTATAGATGGGGTTGTAAAAGAAGTAAATGCTAGGGTGTTGGGGAGAGGGGTGGGATTAAATTATGGGGAATTAAATGCAAAATGGGAGTTGACACAGTTACTTTTTGCTATTGATACTGAGCTTATGGGAGATTCTAAAGAAAAGTTGCAAAGGTTAGTGGACGAGTTCGGGAGAGTGTGTAAAGGTAGAAAGTTGAAAGTGAACTTAGATAAGAGTAAGGTGATGAGGGTATCAAACTATTTAAATAAAGAAAAATTGGATATCACATTGGAGAATTGGAGAGAGGGATTATGGAAGAAGTAAATGTTTTCATATATTTGGGAGTTGACGTGTCAGCGGATGGGTTTATGAAGGATGAAGTTAACCATAGAATTGATGAAGGAAAAAAGGCGAGTGGTGCGTTGAGGTATCTGTGGAGACAAAAAACGTTATCCATGGAGGCAAAGAAGGGAATGTACGAAAGTATAGTGGTACCAACTCTCTTATATGGGTGTGAAGCACGGGTTGCAAATGCTGCAGCGAGGAGGAGGCTGGAGGCAGTGGAGATGTCCTGTCTAAGGGCAATGTGTGGTGTAAATATTATGAAGAAAATTTGGAATGTGGAAATTAGGAGAAGGTGTGGAGTTACTAAAAGTATTTGTCAGAGGGCTGAAGAGGGGTTGTTGAGGTGGTTTGGTCATTTAGAGAGAATGGATCAAAGTAGAATGACTTGGAGAGCGTATAAATCTGTAGGGGAAGGAAGGAGGGGTAGGGGTCGTCCTAGAAAAGGTTGGAGGGAGGGGGTAAAGGAGGTTTTGTGGGCAAGGGGCTTGGACTTTCAGCAAGCATGTGTGAGCGTGTTAGATAGGAGTGAATGGAGACGAATGGTTTTTGGGACATGACGATCTGTTGGAGTGTGAGCAGGGTAACATTTTGTGAAGGGATTCAGGGAAACCAGTTAATTGATTTAGTTGGACTTGAGTCCTGGAAATGGAACGTACAATGCCTGCACTTTAAAGGAGGGGTCTGGGATAGTGACAGCTGGGAGGGACTATTCTCAGCTGTCGTATCTGAGTGCCTCTGCAAAGACAGTGATTATGTATGAGTGTGGTGAAAGTGTTGAATGATGATGAAAGTATTATCTTTTTGGGGATTTTCTTTCTTTTTGGGGTCACCCTGCCTCGGTGGGAGACGGCCGACTTGTTGAAAAAAAAAAAATAGTGGGCAGTAACAAAGAAACTATTTTCTATAAAGTGAAGTATGTACAGTATATTTTACAATTAAAGTGACTGACAAATGTACAGTAGGGCCCCACTTTACAGCGTTTCACCTTATGACATTCTGCTAATACGGCGATTTCAAATTATAACCAAAACTCACAATATGGCTCCCCCTGTCTTTCTAATATGGCGTGCCCCACCCTGTTTGTTTACATTCTCCATGAGCACATCTCTCTATTATGTCTGGAAACTTTCCAAAATTTCATGTGTTTTAAAGTTATTGCATACAGTCATACCTCGGTTAGCGATATTAATCCGTCAGAGAGGGTGTATCTGTAACTGAATCAATCGTTATCCGAATCAATTTTCCTCATAAGAAATAATGGAAATAAAATTAATCCGTTCCAGACTTCCAAAAGTAGTAAAATAAAATATTTTTTAGAACTTTTTGACATTAAATAATACACAATTTAATGAACATTATAGAAATACATGTAAATAGTATAGTACAATAACATGTCACTTACATTTATTGAAGAGTTGTTGATGTGTGGAGGATGGGAGGAGGGGAAAGGATGGAGTATAGTATGCTAGTGTTTGGAACGGGAATCCCCTTCCATTAACACTGCAGGTGGCAAGTTCTTTTCTGGGGTTACTGGCCTTTTTCTTTTAATGCCACTAGGACCAGGTTGAGAGTCACTGGACCCCTCTCTAACCAAAAATCTGTCCAGGGACCTCTGTGTCTGGCAATTCTTTAACACATCCCTGAAATGGGACACCACTGTGTCATTGTACAGGTTGCCAGCACGGCCTGCAACAGCATGGTTAGGGTGATATTCATCCATAAAGCCTTGCACCCTGCTCCACATTCCAAAAGTCTCCTTAATCATTGAAGAAGGCACCTTCCATCTCTGTTCTACCTCCTCCTCCTCTGAACCATTGTCCTGACCTGTGGTCTCTTGTTGCAGTTGCTGTTGAAGCTCTTGCAGATCTTCAGTGGTTAGCTCTTCATTGTGCTCCTCCACCAACTGTTCCACATCCTCACCACTCACCTCCAACCCCATGGACTTGCCCAGTTCCACAATTTCTTGCACAACAGGCTCAGGCTGAGGCTCAGGCTCAGGGTTCTGAGGCTCAGCCCCAAAACCTTCAAAATCCCTCTCTAGGACACAGTCTGGCCACAATTTTCTCCAGGCAGAGTTCAAAGTCCTGGTAGTCACTCCCTCCCAAGCCTTACCTATAAGGTGTACACAATGCAGGATATGGAAATGATTTTTCCAAAAGTCTCTTAGGGTCATCTGCATGTCTCTGGTCACATCAAAACACTTTTGAAACATTGCTTTGGTGTAGAGTTTTTTAAAGTTTGCAATGACCTGCTGGTCCATGGGCTGGAGGAGAGGAGTGGTATTAGGGGGCAAGAACTTCACTTTGATGAATTTAAAGTCCTCCACAATTTTCTCTACCAAGTTTGGAGGATGACAAGGAGCATTGTCCATTATCAGGAGGCACTTAAGTGGCAAATTATTTTCCTGGATATATTTCTTCACACTGGGGCCAAACATGCCATTGAACCACTCTAAGAAAATGTCCTTTGTGACCCATGC
>WNWK01027691.1:0-10000 GCA_009830355.1 Cherax destructor | reverse complement strand
TCTGTGGAGACAAAAAACGTTATCCATGGAGGCAAAGAAGGGAATGTATTAAAGTATAGTGGTAGCAACACTCTTATATGGGTGTGAAGCATGGGTTGCAAATGCTGCAGCAAGGAGGCAGTGGAGATGTCCTGTCTAAGGACAATGTGTGGTGTAAATATTATGCAGAGAAATCAGAGTGTGGAAATTAGGAGGAGGTGTGGAGTTACTAAAAGTATTTGTCAGAGGGCTGAAGAGGGGTTGTTGAGGTGGTTTGGTCATTAAGAGAGAATTACAGAAAATATCAACATGGATGACGACTAATAAACTTACTCTAAATACTGACAAGACCTACTTTATACAGTTTGGAAACAGAGTTACAAATGTTCCACTTAACATAACACTCAACGGTTCACCCATCACAAGACTCACAGAGGGAAAATTCCTAGGAATCCACCTTGACAGTAGCCTTAAATTCCAAACACATATACAACAAATTTCCAAGAAAATCTCAAAGATAGTAGGCATATTATCTAAGATACGCTACTATGTGCCTCAATCAGCTCTCCTTGCACTATATCACTCGCTCATTTACCCATATCTCACGTATGGAATCTGTGCATGGGGATCAACAACATTAAATCACCTTAGACCACTCATAACCCAGCAAAAGGCTGCAGTCAGAATGATAACAAATTCCCACTCTAGACAGCATACTCCACCAATATTCAAAAACCTAAAACTACTCACCATAAAGAACATTCACACTTATTCTTGTGCCTACTACATACATAGAACTCTACATTCTAATATAAACCCTCCACTCAAAATTCTCCTCACCATCCTTAATAGGACCCATGACCATAACACAAGATACAGATCACTTTTTGATGTACCCCGTGTTTATAGCAACCTATGTAAGAATTCTATGCACATAAAGGGCCCCATAATCTGGAACTCATTACCAGGAAATGCTAAATTAACCTTGTCTGAAAATCAATTTAAGACTCTTCTCAAAAACCACCTATTCACCCTAAACTAAATACTCAAACTGTAAATTACTCTCAAAATGCTCAATGTTATTTTCATTAAGATAATTTTATTTTTACTATTATGTTCCATCCTACTAAACACTTGTTACAATGTCTATCATCATTTTGTAATGAATAATGTATTATCACCATATCATAATTTGAACGATCTACCAATACAAACTCTCTCAGTTACTCTTATATTATGTTCATAGTCTATAAGCCATTAGATTAAGCTGCCCCTAATGCCAAGGCATGCCAGAGGCTCTCCTTGCATTTCAATTTATGTTTGTAATGTAAACCCATGTACAGGAGCAATGAAATAAAATTGTATTGTATTTTACTTTACTTGGAGAGCATATAAATCTGTAGGGGAAGGAAGGCGGGGTAGGGGTCGTCCTCGAAAAGGTTGGAGGGAGGGGGTAAAGGGTGGGCGAGGGGCTTGGACTTCCAGCAATCATGTGTGAGCATGTTAGATAGGAATGAATGGAGACAAATGGTTTTTGGGACCTGACGAGCTATTGGAGTGTGAGCAGGGTAATATTTTGTGAAGGGATTCAGGGAAACTGGTTAGCCGGACTTGAGTCCTGGAAATGGGAAGTACAATGCTTGCACTTTAAAGGAGGGGTTTGGGATATTGGCAGTTTGGAGGGACTTCTAAACTGTCATAACTGAGCGACTCTGCAGAGACAGTGAATATGTATGAGTGAGGTGAAAGTGTTGAATGATGATGAAAGTATTTTCTTTTTGGGTATTTTCTTTTTTTTGGGTCACCCTGCCTCGGTGGGAGATGACTGACGTGTTGAAAAAAAAAATTAATGAATGTACTGTACAGTGGTACCTCGAGTTACGAGCTTAATTCGTTCCAGACGGCTATTCAAGTGCCGATACCGAAGGAATTTTTTTCCATAAGAAATAATGAAAATTAAATTAATCCATTTCAGACCCCCAAAAATACACTTACAAAAGCACCTACAAAAATACACTTACATAATTGTTCGAGTTGGGAGCTGCTCGTAAGTAGAGGTACCACTGTATATGTATTTTATCGCTGTGGGGCACTTTTAATGTCATAGTATATTACGTGTGAGTGGGGTGGGCTGACCTGGCTGGCTACCATACCTCCTACACCTGACTTCCTACAAATAAATATGACTCACCTCTCACCCTACATTAAGAGTACAAATATTTTAAGGAAAGTAATGGGTGTAATGTGTGTGTATTTTACTTTTTATTGTTTTTAATGCCTAGTTCTATTGCTAACTTAATATATGTTAGTGTAAACTTATCTGGCATTTATATGCATTTATAAGTGGAAAAAAATGGCATTCTGCTTTTCGGCGATGTCTGCTTTCCAGCAGTAGCCTGGAACCTAACCTGCCATATATGTGGGGCCCTACTGAAACTACTTCATAGAAATCCCCTTGCTATGCAAAGCATTTTGGGCAGTAGGTATATGATAATGCTGATTGTCTATTAATTTTAAATGATGAGATTGTTTTTTTCCATAAGGAATAAGTATGTCTGAATTTAACCCTTTCAGGGTTATTGACGTACTAGTACGGCTTACGCCCTGGGGTTATTGACGTACTAGTATGCCTAAATTCTAGCACCCTCAAATCAAGCAGAAACAGGCTGTTAGGCCTAGATGTGATAGAATGGGTCTGTGCGGTCAGTGTGCGCAGTACAGTCATCCCTCGGTTTTCGGTTTTAATCCGTTCCAGATGGATCGGCTAAAACCAAAATCGGCGAAAACCAAAACTATTTTCCCCATAAGAAATAATGGAAATTCAATTAATCCGTTTCAGAAACCCAGAAGTTTGGAAATTTTTTTTTTGGGGGGCCTTAAAGATAGATTTACATGCACAAATGAATGAACTGAATGTGGCACTTACCTTTATTGAAGACTGATGTTGCTGGATGGGAGAGAGGGAAGATGGGAGAGGGAAGAGACCCTAATTTTTGGAAGGGGAATCCCCCTCCATAAGGACTCTAGGTACCAAGTCCTTATCCGGGGTCACTTCCCTGCATGCCTGCTACACTCCCTCCCTGCCTGCTACACTCCCTCCCTGCCTGCTACACTCCCTGCATACATGCTACACTCCCTACATACATGCTACACTCCCTGCATACCTGCTACACTCCCTGCATACCTGTTACACTCCCTGCATACATGCTACACTCCCTGCATACATGCTACACTCCCTGCATACATGTTACACTCCCTGCATACCTGCTACACTCCCTGCATACCTGTTACACTCCCTGCATACATGCTACACTCCCTGCATACCTGTTACACTCCCTGCATACATGCTACACTCCCTGCATACCTGTTACACTCCCTGCATACATGCTACACTCCCTGCATACCTGTTACACTCCCTGCATACATGCTACACTCCCTGCATACCTGTTACACTCCCTGCATACATGCTACACTCCCTGCATACCTGTTACACTCCCTGCATACATGCTACACTCCCTGCATACATGCTACACTCCCTGCATACCTGTTACACTCCCTGCATACATGCTACACTCCCTGCATACCTGCTACACTCCCTGCATGCATGCTACACTCCCTGCATGCCTGCTACACTCCCTGCATTCATGCTACACTCCCTGCATGCCTGCTACACTCCCTGCATGCCTGCTACACTCCCTGTATGCATGCTACACTCCCTGCATGCATGCTACACTCCCTGCATGCCTGCTACACTCTTAAACTCCATCGTGTTTCTCACTTTCACTATCATATTTTTCTAATATTTCTTCATTTCTACAGTGTTCCTCACTTTCTTTACCAAAGAAGTGGCACTAGGAGCTTTCTTTGGGCCCATGGTAGCTTATTTAGTAGTCACACACAATAATCAAGGCCCAAAAACAATGAATTGTTAATAAATGTTTTGTATAAACTCCTGGGGTGATGTTCACTCAAGCGTAAACAATGCTAGACTGCGTGACAATGTGCGTGGGTGGCGGGCCTACGGCCTTTGTATGTGCGCGGCACTGGTGGACAGGTCCCATACGGTCGGCGAAAACTAAAACAATCGGCGAAAACTAAGACAAATTTTCCCTGAAAAAAGTCGGCGAAAACCAAAATCAGCGAAACTGGACAAGCGAAACCAAGGATGACTGTAAAATTCCTGCAACCACACAGTGCATAATGAAAAAAATCCTGACCATGTTTTGGTTTAAAACAGCGACTTTGCAGTCTATTTTCGTATGGTATTTATTGATGTATTCTCGTTCTTGGTCTATTTGATAGATTGGAAGATTATTACAGAAATAGAGATGATTTTGATTGGTTTGACACCAGTACAGTGGTACTCGGTTTGATATTTCATTCAGAATGCTGTTCATGCCATTAAGAATTTACTCTTAAGAAAGTTAAATGACTGTCCTTAGACCCAAAATTACTTACAACATTTAAAATAAACTTACAAGGAGTTGGACCATCAACCGGTACCATGTACCTTGAAATTGAGCTCAAAGTAGCGAAAATGTTCGATACACACACAACCCGCACATATAAAAAGAGAGGAGCTTACGACGACGTTTCGGCCCGACTTGGACCATTTACAAAGTCACACTAACACACAGAACAGGTGGAAGGGGTATATATAGGCAGGCAGACAGGTGGAGGGTACAAGAGAGTGGGGTAATAATGGAGGTAGTAGTAGAAGTGGTAGTAGTAGTAGTGGAGTCAGTCATATTCTAGGAAAGGAGCACTGCAAAGAAGCTGGCGGCCCGCATGGGTTGGACGAGAACACAGAGGGAGGAAAAGGCGAATAAAATAAAGAAGGACAAATACAAGGCAAAAGAAAGGAAAGAAAAGAAAACCCATAGGAGAAAAAGGAGAAGGGGGAAGAGATGAAAGGGGAAGGAATCAGGTTAAGTCACGGGTGTTCTGAAGTTTGGAGCATTTAACAATGTAATGGGAGAGGAAAGCATCTACAGAGACAAAGCCAGAGCTAAGATTCATACAGGGAAAGTTGTGTATAAGGGAGGATTCAACCAGGCGGCGACTATGAATCTGTATGAATCTTAGCCCTGGCTTTGTCTCTGTTGATGCTTTCCTCTCCCATTACATTGTTAAATGCTCCAAACTTCAGAACACCCGTGACTTAACCTGATTCCTTCCCCTTTCATCTCTTCCCCCTTCTCCTTTTACTCCTATGGGTTTTCTTTTCTTTCCTTTCTTTTGCCTTGTATTTGTCCTTCTTTATTTTATTCGCCTTTTCCTCCCTCTGTGTTCTCGTCCAACCCATGCGGGCCGCCAGCTTCTTTGCAGTGCTCCTTTCCTAGAATATGACTGACTCCACTACTACTACTACCACTTCTACTACTACCTCCATTATTACCCCACTCTCTTGTACCCTCCCCCTGTCTGCCTGCCTATATATACTCCTTCCACCTGTTCTGTGTGTTAGCTGCACTGATGTACTAGTACGGGACCGACCCTCAAAGGGTTAAAGATGGTGACTTTGAATCAGACCTTCATGGGGAGGAGAAAGCTGCTTGGGAAGCATTCAAGTTAGTAGTGAAGGGATTTCTCAGAAACAGATGGGTAGGCAACTATGAAGAATTGGTGGAAAACCTCATAAAGGCTTACAAGAACATGGGATGTAACATGTCACTTAAAATCTACTTTTTGGACTCACATTTAGACTTTTTTCCCGCGAACTGTGGGGCAGTTAGTCACAAACATGGTGAAAGGTTTCACTAAGATATTTCAACCATGGAAAAATGGTACAAGGGGAAATGGGACACAAGAATGCTTGCAGATTATTCCTGGAAATTGGCAAGAGATGATTTTTCAGCCCACTAAGTGTCAAGCAAAAAGGCAGAGAGTATGTATGGATTAGAGTTTAACCCTTTGACTGTTTCTGTTGTATATACAGTGGAACCCCGGTTAACGAAAAAAATTCATGCAGAAGCCTGCTCAAGTGCCATTACTGAACGAATTTACTTCCTTAAGAAAAAATGTCATTTAGGTTAGTCTATTTCAGACCCCCAGAAATACACTTCCACAAGCACTTACAATATTATACTTACATAATTGCACGATTTCCGGGGTTTTTGTTAACCGGGGTTCCACTGTATCTTACGAACCAGTGTTTTTGACGTATTAATATGCCAAAAATCTAGCGGCTTCAAATCAAGCGGGAGAAAGCTGGTAGGCCCACATGTGAGAGAATGGGTCTGTGTGGTCAGTGTGCGCAGTATAAAAAAAATCCTGCAGCACACAGTGCACAATGAGGAAAAAACCCTCGGACTGTGTTTTTGGATTAAAACACGGACTTTGAGGTGTATTTTTGTTTAGTATTTATGGTTGCATTCTCGTTTTCTTGGTCTCATTTGATAGAATGGAAGACATATTATAGAAATAGAGATAATTTTGATTGGTTTCATGAAGAAAAGGACCTTGAAATTGAGCTCAAAGTAGTGGAAATGTTCGATTTTTGCCGATGTTCAAGAGTAAACTAGCCATTCTAATACGCAGTCACAAATGGGTTGACATTATTTATACAATTATTACAATAATGCAGTAGTCTGCATAACAGTAAATCTTTTTGTGTGAATAAAAATTCAAAATAGAATGCAAGAGTAATATAAGAGGGGCCTGGAGACGTGACTGATGAACAGAGAAAATGTTATTTTAGTGCCAGGAATGTCTGCATTGTTCATTCTGGACCCTATTTTGAAATTGGCATCTTTTTTAATTTGTAAAATTGGCCAAATTGCTAATTTCTGACCACTTTATTGGGAAGTTGAAATTGGTAAATGTTCGGTTTCTTGTACTCATTCGATAGAAGAAATGGAGTTCTAAAGAAATAGCTATGAGTTTGGTCAACTGGAACAATGGAATTGGCCGAAAATAGGGCTCAAAGTGGGCAAAATCGCAGGTACGTAAATATCACCAAGATCGCTAACTTTGCGAGAGCGTAATTCCTTAAGTTTTCCATTAAATTTTGTACTTTTGTTGTCATTACCATCGGGAAAAGATTCTCCATCATTTCATAAGAAAAAACAATATTTTTTTTTTTTAATATTTTGTGACACAGAGAGACACTAGGATTTGGGGTCGTGACAGTCAAAGGGTTAAAACATATTGACACATATTTTACGTTATAATAAAATAATCACATATTACATGTCTCGTGTCTTTAAACCTATAGCTAATAAGCATTTTTCAAAATGATATTTGGATTCAGGACATGAAAATACATAAGAATTAACTAATCTCATTTAACCCTTTGGGGGTCAACAGACCCTCTCCCAAAATCGTTCTCAGGGTCGAAAATGTTTTGGAAATTTTTTTTTATTTTTTCTTATGAAATAATAGAGAATCTTTTTCCGATCATAACGTCACCAAAAGTTTGAAATTTGATGGAAAACTTACGGAATTATGCTCTCGCGAAGTTGTCAGTCTCGACGATATATACGCATCGGCGATTTCGCCCAATTTGAGCCCTATTTTTGGCCAATTCCAATGTTCCAGTCTACTAAAATCATAGCTATTTCACTAGAACTCCATTTTTTCTATCGATTGAGTACAAGAAACTGCCCATTTACCAATTTCAACTACCCAAAAAAGTGGTCAGAATATGGCAGTTTGGCCAATTTCACACAAATTTCAAAGGATGCCAATTTCAAAATGGGGTCCAGAATAAACAAGACTGACATTCCTGGCATCAAAATAATATCTTCTCTGTTCATTAGTCGTCTCCAGCCCCTCTTACATTACTTTTGCTTTCCATTTTGAATTTTTATTCTCACAAAAAATAGAAGATTTACTGTTATGTATATAACTGCATCATTGTAAAAACGGTATAAATAATATCAGGGCACTTGTGCAAGAATATTAGACTCTCCAGTTGATGTGTTTAAACAAAAAAAACGTTCAGAGTTTTTTTTTTCTCATTATGCAGTGTGTGATGCAGAAATTTTTTTATACTGCGCACACTGACCACACAGACCCATTCTTTCATATGTAAGCCTACCAGCCGTTTCCCGCTAAATTTGAGGCCTCTAGAATTTATGCATACTAGTACGGCACCAACCCTGGCGCATAATACGTACTAGTACAGACCCCAAAAGGGTTAAGAAGCATACAACTTTTCAAACATTGTTGACCAGTGAATAGATAAAGGGACACAAGTGCAACTAATTATATATTTTATTTTTTCAATAAACCAGCCATGTCCCATCGAGGCAGGGTGACCTAAAAAGAAAAATGAAAGTTTTTCTTTTTAAATTTAGTAATTTATACAGGAGAAGGGCCTGCTGGAATTCTAAGCCCCTCATCTACAAAACTTCCTTTACCCCTCCCTCTAACCTTTTCAGGGATGACCCCTACCCTTCCTTCCCTTACAGATTTATATGCTCTCCAAGTCATTCTATTTTGTTCCATTCTCTCTAAATGACCAAACCACCTCAACAGCCCCTCTTCAGCCCGCAGAAAAATACTTTTAGTAACTCCACACCTCCTAACTTCCACACTACGAATTCTCTGCATAATATTTACACCACACATTGCCCTTAGACATGATATCTCCACTGCCTCCAGCCGCCTCCTCGCTGCAGCATTTACAACCCAAGCTTCACACCCATATGAGAGTTTTGGTACCACTATACTCTCATACATTCCCTTCTTTCCCTCCATTGATATATATATATATATATATATATATATATATATATATATATATATATATATATATATACAGTGGTACCCCGGTTTACGATATTTTTTCATTCCAGAATGCTGTTCAAGTGCCATTACCAAACGAATTTATCTCCTTAAGAAAAGTTGTAAAATAGACTAGTCCTTTTAGACCCCCAAAATTACACTTACAAAAGCATTTAAAAAATAAACTTACATAAAAGGGTGAGTTTGGGACCATCGTAAACCGGGGTACCACTGTATATATATATATATATATATATATACACACACACACACACACACACACACACACACACACACACACACACACACACACACACACACACACACACACACACACACACACACACACAAAACAACCACACAGAAATACATAGTTTTCCACTCTGTGGCATCTTAAAAATAAAAAAAAAAATGGGGTCCCAGAGAGCAGGACGGAAAACTAGGGGACTGGAGGATGAGTCTGCAAAGGAAGATTGGGCAGCAGAGCTCATGAAAAGGGAACATGAGTGGGGAAGGAAGCTAGAGGAGCTTAGCATGAAAATGGAGGAGAGGATAGCTGCAGAAAGTAAGATAATGGAGGAGAGGATAGCTGCAGAAAGCAGGAAGTGGGAAAAGCAAGTCACAACAGCAGAGGCTAAGATACAGAGATTAGAAGAAGAACTGAAAAATTTGAAACAGCCTAAAGAACTAAAAAGCAATGTGGACATGGTATCAGAAACTGCTACCTCAGTCACAAAGAAGAGGACTGTAGAGAACGGAGTGAAACTGTATGCAGAGGCTATACCAGACCATCGTGGAGCCCGAGAGAAAGAGAGGATCACATCAGGAACAATCGAGGGAGTGTAGTAAAGGGAGAGCTAAGCTATACGTAGAAGCCCTAAAAGACCACAGCAGTGCACAGGGAAAGTTAAGAAGGAAAGCGACAGGCCACTGGGCAAGGGATAACAGACAGTGATGAGATTGAAGAAAGGAAAGCTTCAATGGAGGCAACTAAATCGAATCAGGGTTACATAGGGATAGGCAGTGGGAGAATGAAAGAGAGATCAGTCTTTGTTTATGGGCTCCAGGAAGCTGAAGGGGAAACTTATGAAGCAAGAAGACAAGGGAGAAAAATGCGATTGAAAACATCATGAAAGCAATAGGAGAAGATGACATGACCCAGCTGGCAAATTTTCTGAGAATAGGGGATTTGCAAGAGGAAGAATCCGGCCAGTCAAAGTAATTTTCAAAGCAGAATTGACTCGAAACAGGATCCTGCAGGAGAAAGCAAGACTAAGGGATATGTCAGAGT
>WNWK01027690.1:0-26060 GCA_009830355.1 Cherax destructor | reverse complement strand
GAGGTTTTTCCCACATGGGGAAAACCCCAGTCATCCATTCCTTAAAAACCCGTAGTGACCCATGCCTTGGTGTTAGTTTTCCCAAATGAAACAATTTATTCTTGTCAACACTGTTTTTCCTAAGGGTCTGGGATTTTCTGTGTGATGCAAGTAAAGGTTTCACTTTAAAATCACCACTGGCATTGGAACATCATAAGAGTTAGCCTGTCTTTCATAGGCTTGTGTCCTGGCTTCCTTTTCCTCCTGAGTAAGTAGGTCCTGTTGGGCATTTTTTCCCAAAACAAGCCTGTTTCATCACAATTAAACACTTGTTGGGGAGGAATTGTTCAGCCTCTACGAACCCCTTGAATTCCAGCACAAATTTTTCAACTGCACGTTTGTCTGAGCTGGCTGCCTCACCATGCCTCACAACATTGTGTATGCCACTACGTTTCTTAAACTTCTCAAACCAGCCTTTGCTGGCTTTAAAATCACTCTCCTCACCACTGGTTGCAGGCATTGTCTTCACAAGATCTGCGTGCAACTTCCTTGCCTTTTCACAAATTATCGCCATAGAAATACTATCACCCGCTCTCTGTTTTTCATGGATCCACACCAACAACAACTTCTCAACCTCATCCACTTTTTTCGATCTTTGTTTTGTTAACAAATTAACCCCTTTTGCAACATTAGCTTCCTTGATCTCATTTCTCTGTGCCAGGATAGTGCCGATAGTAGATGGAGTTTTCTTGTACATCCTGGCAAGATCACTCAGACTTACACCACTCTCATATTTTTCTATGATTTCCGTCTTCAGTTCAATGGTGTTCCTCACTCTCTTTACCACAGGGGTGCCACTAGGAAGCTTCTTTGGACCCATGGTGACTTATTTCACAGTGACAATAACTAAACCACCAAAAAAGACACCAAATATATTGTGAATCTTTGAAAGAGCGTGCTAGGTAATGTTCTCTCAATGGTAAACAAAGCTTCACTGGTGTCCTGCGCTTGCGCGGAGCAGGCAGACACGTCTAATACCTTTCGGTAACCGAGGAATTTTTCGCTAACCGATTACAAAAGCTTCGGTTCCGGTTCTTAACGGGACCTTTCGTTAACCGAGGGTCCACTGTACATAGTAAAAAATTATGGTTGATAATTTATAAAATAAGTATAATTGTGTATCTAAGTTGTATAATTTGAATATAAGTTGAACATATTAATTTATTAATAGTAACAATGCAATGCAACAGTTTAGGGGTTATGTGCTATGAATTACAAAGTACAGTATGTGAATTCCAGGGTTTGAAAGTATTTGTATTCCACATCTGAATTATTTTGGGGAATGACTTTGTATTAGTGGCAAAAAATAATGTATCAGCCAATCAAGTAAGACATAAGTTGAAAAAAGAAACTATAAGAGTCACATATTTGAAGCACAAACTTCTCTCTGTGTACATAGGTGCTGGTGTACTTTACATTGTGGTCCATGGTGCAGACAACATCACCACCACCACAGAATATCCCCCCAGTCCCTACTGCCTTATCTTCAGCAACCGCAGGAAGGTAAGAAGCAGGAAGCCAGACCACAAGATACTCCCTCAGCAATGCTCCTTCCCTCCTCCCTACTTTTTAAATTTTAAAACAAATATAAATAGAAAATTAAAAATTAAGCATTTTCTTGTTCTTGGTATGGCACCATAAAGCCCCTTGAAGGACTTTATATACCTTAGGTCAGTAATATTTTACATTCTTTCTATAACATTGCATATCCTGCATTACGTCTTTTATGACTATTCATGGTAGTGTAATATTAATCTTATTAATTTTTGTAATTTTATCCACACAGGTAAAAACAACCCACTATGTATGCGAGTGTGGATCACCACGATGGGAGTGTGGGGTGGAGGTGCTGGTGAGGGACGTGGCCACGGTGACCCTGGCATTAGCTGTTTGCTCTCTGCCACGTGGGACTCAGGACACAGAGCTTCTAGGCCTTGCCTCTCTTTCCCTTGCTACTGTGAGTTCAGATATGAAGGATCTTGTACTTCAGTTCTCAGTTTTGATTTCTTACAAATAATTCAGATGTGGAATACAAATACTTTCAAACCCTAGAATTCACATACTGTACTTTGTAATTCATAGCACATAACCCCTAAACTGTTGCCTGGCACACAATCCCTAAATCGTTGCTTGGCACACAACCTCTATATTATTGCTTGGCACACAACCCTTAAATTGTTACCAGGCACACAACCCCTAAATTGTTACCAGGCACACAACCCCTCAATTGTTACCAGGCACACAACCCCTAAATGGTTATCAGACACACAACCCCCAAATTGGTACCAAGCACACAACCCCTTAATTGTTATTAGGCACACGACCCCTAAATTGTTACCAAGCACACAACCCCTAAATTGAAAACTAACCATGTTTTCATTCAAATTATTCTTATTCTTTCTTACAAATACTAACCCTTTTGCTGTTCATCACATAGAACTATGTCATTGAGGTCAGGGTCTCTGACGTAGTTCTACATCATGAGCTCAGCTCACTCAGATGAGCTGTGAGTGGTAAATTTTGGCCTAAATATGAGAGAATGGGTCTGTGTGGTAAGTGTGGACAGTATAAAAAAAATCCTGTCCCACCTAGTGTATTATGGGAAAAACAAAACTGTAACTGGGTAACTTCCTGTATCTTCACCTCTGTTCAATCACTCCACAAAACTGAAGACAGTGAATCAATTTGAAATAATAAATAATACTTTTAAAATTGTACCACATATTAATATATGAGTGGTACAATTTCTTATTGTACATGTAATTAACTGCTTAAGAAATCCTACTTAACAGAAGATCATTGAATCAGTTCAAATTAACAAGTCAAACTTTTAAAAATTGTACCATTGTTCATTTAGCTACCTTTGTTATTGTTTACATTATAATGGTAGCTAACTGCATAAAAAAATTCTACTTAATAGTCTATGTAATTCTTAAGTAGTCTTTAATCATTATGATTAGTTTACCTGAAATATGTTGCATAGTAGTGGCTTCCTTTTGTGCCTAACAGTGTTTTATTACAAATAAACTACATTACCTTTGTACACTATTAAAAGGAATAAAAATTTAAATTTGAAGAAAATAGTGCAAATAGTGTTAAACATTAAAAGCACACATAACTGTGATAAAACACCTCAAGTACTGGGAGCTCTTGAAGTTCCTCAACCTGTACTCCCTAGAACTCAGGCGGGTGAGATACATGATTATATACACTTGGAAAATCCTAGAGGGATTAGTACCAAACTTGCACACGAAAATCACTCCCTGTGAAAGCAAAAGACTCAGCAGATGATGCAACATCCCCCCCAATGAAAAGCAGGGGTGCACTAGCACAATAAGAGACAACACAATAAGTGTCAGGGACCCAAGACTGTTCAACTGCCTCCCAGCATACATACGGGGGATTACCAATAGACCCCTGGCTGTCTTCAAGAAGGCACTGGACAGGCACGTAAAGTCAGTACCCGACCAGCTGGGCTGTGGTTCGTACATTGGGTTGCGTGCGGCCAACAGTAACAGCCTGATTGATCAGGCCCTGATCCACCATGAGGCCTGGTCACAGTCCAGGCCGCAGGGGCATTGACCCTCGAAACCCTCTCCAGATACAGTGGACCCCCGAGTTTCGTAAACCCCGGAAATCATACAATTATGTAAATATAATATTGTCAGTGCTTGTGGAAGTGTATTTTTGGGGGTCTGAAATAGACTAACCTATGTGACATTATTCCTTAAGGGAGTAAATTCGTTCGGTAATGGCGCTTGAGCAGACTTCATGAGTGAAGTTTTTACGAAACTCGGGGGTCCACTGTATACTCCAATTAAAATAGCAGAAAAACGATCATATCTTGGCATCAATTAATTGTAAAACATAAATATCACTAGTGCATTGATGCCATTCTTGCTGATGGGTGATAATTTTCTCGCCAAATTCAGCGTATCATAAAATCATAAGTTTGATCAGATTCCACTCATTTTAGTCTTATTCATTTCAGAAAAATAAATTTTTTCATCGCATAAGATTTTTTTTTTTTTTAATCTTCCAGCCGATAAAGAAAAAGGGATTTTTATTTGCAGGGTATGCCACAGTTTAGGGGTTAAATAACTTAGAATTGTGAAATTTTCTATGATCTCTGACTTCAGGATTCATGATGCCACTAGGAACCTAGGAAGTTGGGAAACTAGCCCCTGTGAATTATAGGATTGCACTGTACCTGTACTAGTAAACCCTCGATTTAATGGACTTCAGATATACAGTGAGACCCCGGTTCTCGTTATTAATCCGTTCCAGAGGGCTTAATGAACACCGAATATAACGAACTCAGAATCTATTTTCCCCATAAGAAATAATGGAAATAAAGTTAATCCGTTCCAGACACCCAAAAGTATTAAAATAAAATATATTTTTACAACATATAGACATTAAATTACACACAATTTTATGAGAAATAAAGAAATACAGTGGTCCCTCGGTTTTCGTGCATCTCCAAACTCGAACATTTATGTAAGTGTATTTGCGTAAGTGCTGTTGCAAGTGTATTTTTGGGGGTCTGAAATAGACTAACCTACGAGACGTTATTTCTTAAGGAAGTAAATTCGTTCGGTAATGGCACTTGAGCAGCATTCTGGAACGAATTTTTGGTGAAAACCGAGGGACCACTGTAATAGTACAATACCATGTCACTTACATTTATTGAAGAGTTGTTGATGTGTGGAAGACGGGAGGAGGGGAGAGGATGGAGTAGTATGCTAGTGTTTGGAAGGGGAATCCCCTTCCATTTACACTGCAGGTGCCAAGTTCTTTTCTGGGGTTACTGGCCTTTTTCTTTTAATGCCACTAGGACCAGGTTGAGAGTCACTGGAACCCTCTCTAACAAAAAATCTGTCCAGGGAGCTCTGTGTTTGGCGTTTCTTTAAAACTTCCCTGAAATGGGACACCACATTGTCATTGTACATGTGGCCAACACGGCCTGCAACAGCTTGGTTAGGGTGATAATCATCCATAAATGTTTGCACCTTGCTCCACATTGCACAAATCTCCTTAATCATTGAAGAAGGCACCTTCCTCCATCTCTGTTCCTCCTCCTCCTCTGGACCATTTTCCTGAACTGTGGTCTGTTGTTGCTGTTGCTGTTGAAGCTCTTGCAGATCTTCAGTGGTTATCTCTTCATTGTCCTCCTCCACCTACTGTTCCACATCCTTGGTACAAACATCCAACCCCATGGACTTGCCCAGTTCCACAATTTCTTGCACAACAGGCTCAGGCTCAGGGTTCTGAGGCTCAGTCCCAAAACCTTCAAAATCCCTCTCTAGGACACAGTCTGGCCACAGTTTTCTCCAGGCAGAGTTCAAAGTCCTGGTAGTCACTCCCTCCCAAGCCTTACCTATAAGGTTTACACAATGCAGGATATGGAAATGATCTTTCCAAAAGTCTTTTAGGGTCATATTCATGTCTACGGTCACATCAAAGCACTTTTGAAACATTGCTTTGGCGTAGAGTTTTTTAAAGTTGCAAATGACCTGCTGGTCCATGGGCTTATGGAGAGGAGTGGTATTAGGAGGCAAGAACTTCACTTTGATGAACTTAAAGCCCTGCACAATTAGCTCTGCCAAGTCTGGAGGATGACAAGGAGCATTGTCCATTATCAGGAGGCACTTAAGTGGCAAATTATTTTCCTCGAGATATTTCTTCACACTGGGCCAAGCACTTCATAAAACCAGTCCAAGAAAATTTCCCTAGTGACCCATGCCTTATTGTTAGACTTCCACATCACACACAAATTAGACTTGGCGACGCCGCATCTCTTAAACGCTCGGGGATTTTCAGAATGATACACCACTAAAGGCTTCACTTTACCATCACCACTGGCATTGCCACAAAGCATAAGAGTTAGCCTGTCTTTCATAGGCTTATGTCTTGGGAGTGCCTTTTCCTCCTGTGTAATGATGGTCCTGTTTGGCATTTTCTTCCAAAACAGGCCTGTTTCGTCACAATTGAACACTTGTTGGGGTTGGAATTGTTCAGCCTCTATGTAACCTACGAATTCCTGCACATATTTTTCAGCCGCACTTTTGTCAGAACTGGCTGCCTCACCATGCCTTACAACACTATGTATGCCACTACGCTTCTTAAATCTATCAAACCAGCCTTTGCTGGCTTTAAATTCATTCACTTCAGCACTCGTTGCAGGCATTTTCTTAACGAGATCATTATGCAACTGCCTGGCTTTTTCAGATATTATCGCCTGCGAAACACTATCTTCTGCTATTTGTTTCTCATTGATCCACACCAACAACAGTTTCCACTTCTTCCAGCACTTGAGATCTCTGTTTTGTGACCATACTTGCACCTTTCGCAACAACAACGTCCTTGATTTCCTTTCTCTTGGCCACAATGGAAGAGATGGTTGAATGGGATTTGCCATAGAGCCTGGCCAGCTCAGCGATACGCACTCCACTTTCATATTTTGCTATCATCTCCTTCAATTCTACCATATTTCTGACATTCTTTACCACAGGCTTGGCACTAGGAGCTTTCTTGGGGCCCATGGTGGCTTATTTAGCAGTTGCAAGCACTAAAAACAGTGGAATAATGACAATATATCTGGTATGATATAGCACACTGACGCTGAGTGGAGTGCCTGGGCCCGCTCAGGCCACGCGTACGCGTCTGGGACGAATCGCCAACTCCGAGAGGATTCGTTAACACTGAGCCAAAATTCTCGTGAAAAAACCTAACGAACACCGATTTTAACGAACTCCGACGTTAACGAACACCGTGGGTTGACTGTATGAGACAAAATATGCAGGATCAGTAAATAATGATATAATAGTCTCACTTCCACAATATTTTTTTAACACTGGCTATCTTCCACTGAAGTAGTGTGACCTGATGAAGTAGAAAACCGTTTCACTATCACCCATGCAATCACTGTCTTGCCAGAAACATGCTGACATTACATTTCAAATGAACCTCCAAGCTGCAGCATCCCCACATTGATCTTATTGGTAAAAAACTCATGTGCAAAACCTCAATATAACAGACCTCTATATAACAGACTTTAGATATACTATTGGCCAAAATCCACTGTGTCAGTCAATTTGGAAACAACTGACGAAGTCCGTTGGTTACAGAAGTGTTTGTTATGGTCACGGAAAAAACAGTCTCATCTCAGTTCATCACAATCACCATTGCCACCCACCTGCACCCCCTGTTTAGAGTATGTACTTCATTACATCGGGGGTCTACATATTTTGATTTTTAATTGCGGCATAAAACCATCCACAGTTCACTTTTATAAGTTTGTGATTTATATTGTTTTGCATTATCTTACTTTTGATCCAATATTGTGCATCTGTAACTTGTTATATCAGATAGATTGCTACAATGTAAGTATATGTTTTAAACATTAATGTTGAGTATCAGGGAAGTACAGTGGACCCCCGCCTAACGAACACCCCGGAAATCGTACAATTATGTAAGTATAATATTGTAAGTGCTTGTGGAAGTGTATTTTTGGGGGTCTGAAATAGACTAACCTACGTGACATTATTTCTTAAGGAAGTAAATTTGTTTGGTAATGGCACTTGAGCAGGCTTCTGGAATGAATTTTGTTTGTTAGGCGGGGGTCCACTGTACCATTTTAGACAGTCTGTGGTGCTGCTGCTTGACTTTGGTTATGTTTGGTTGGACAGTATGATCTTGTGCAAAATAATTGAACACAGTATTTGCCCAGGTGGAGCTGCCTATGGTGCGTCATCAACTTCCTCTCACCCGTAGCCTTCCCACTCCTGGGGGTGTTACATCTTCCTTGTCTTCGCCCGGGTGAGTGCTGTTTCATTCACTTTGCTAATGTAATCCAACCATTTCATCTGCCTATGTGCTACTTATGCTACAACCTTGTTATTATCTCTACTTAACTATTCCACCATATTTACACTACAGTAAACCCCCAACCTTTCACACTCCCACATACTGTTTTCATCACTTTGCAGTTCACATTTTGTAACCTGCCTTTAGCTTCCAATCTAACTCTCATTACCTTTTGTGCCAGTTCAGGTGGAATATTTACCCTCCCACTCACCTCATGATCCATTGTTTTTTTTTGCTAGACCTTCCATACTACCACCAGTTGCTTCATAGATGTGTACCATACCATTATTCTTTCCTTTGTTATCATTCCATTTCCATTATTTTCATCACCCCATCTTGTGTCTGGGTATTGATCAAGATATCAAAAGGAAATTGTGATGATTTTCAAGGTGCCAGAAAGAAGTTTAAGTATTATACTATGCCTTTAGTAAAGAAAATTGAGGTGATTGATGTGCTCTTAGGTGGTACACATGTGATGGATGCAGTCTCTGCCTTTAGTGTGAGAGAATCAACAAATCATTCAGTTTGAGACAATGAGGACAAGATAAGAGCTTGTGCATTGAGTGATCCAGGGTGTGACCTGCTGAAAAAATGGGAAAGAGGTCAGTACAGCTAAATAAAAAATTACTGGATTCAGCAGAAATAATGAAAAGTGCCTCACTTTGCTACATTATGATCAAGGAAAAAGCCTGTCATACTACAGTAATGTGCATATTAATTGGGACAGTGATGAAATAAGACATTTATTTGGAAAATTAATGTTTATTTAAAAAATACACAGCAGTGATATGACAGATAATTGGTTTAATAAGAGATATGACTACCCTTTGCTTTTATAAGCATTGCTGCATGCTTTGGCATAGAATCAATCAATGTTGAACACATTTTGGCAAGTTCTTTGTCGTGGTACCACATCCTAATGACAGCAACAATTAGTTTCTCCACAGTTGAACAGTCCTGTTTTGCAAGCCCGAAAAAATTCCTGAACTATAGTTCAGCGTTTTTCGCCATTTTCGGCCAAATTTTAAAAATGACTTAAAATCAATCCGGTTGTACTATTTTCAATGCTGATTCAGAATATACACTTCAAAATGTAAAAACAGATCGTTTTAGCACCATACGATGCCCTCTTTTCCAAGTAATTCCTAATTGAGGAAGCTAATATTCTCATTAAGCTGTATATTCTGGATTTTTTCATGTTTGTGGGGAGCAATTGATCCAACAAACACTATTATCATGACGAATTTCCATTTTGAGAGAAAAAGTTTTTTCGCCGGAAAAAATTCCTGAACTATATATAGTTCAGCGTTTTCCGCCATTTTCGGCCAAATTTTAAAAATGACTTAAAATCAAACCAGGTGTACTATTTTCAATGCTGATTCAGAATATACACTTCAAAATGTAAAAACAGATCGTTTTAGCACCCTACGAGGCCCTCTTTTCCCAGTAATTCTTAATTGAGGAAGCTAATTGCCCATAGATTCTCAATTGGGTTGAGGTCAGGAGAGTTTCCAGGCCAATTTAGAATGCTTAGCCCACTCTCTTTGAAGAATGTCAGCATATTTCTTGAAGTATGGCATGGAGCAAGATCCTGCTGGAAAATGCCTTTTCCATCAGTAAAATCTCTATCCACAATGGGAAGAAAATGAGTTGCCAGGATTACTTTGTATTTGTCACTGTTAATCATTCCCTCAACAATAACAAGCTATCCAGGGCCTTTAGCAGTAAAACTACTCCAAAACATCTTCATATGTGGGTGCTTTGGCGCTTGTTGAATGTGTCCATTTCGAAGAGGTTCGCCTTTGTTTCATCTCACTACCACTGATCTGTACCCATGTACTTCAAAAGGTGCCATATCTGAAAATATAACATTTCTCCATTCAGCTGTTGTCCATCCTTTATGATAAAGAGCCCACTGCAGCCCTTTTTTCTTCATTGCAGCAGTCAATAATTGTTTCTTTACCGGCTTTCTGGCAGTTCTGCCAACTTCAATGAGCCTTTGTTGAAGAATCATCTTTAATGCTAGCTGAAGCCAGATCTCTATAGATTTTTGCTGGTTTTCTTGGGATAATGCACACTATTTTTTATGATAACCTTGTCATCATGAGGTTTTGTCTTGTGTTTTCTCTGACATCTTCCTCGATGCAGTGCTTCACAGTCACCAGTGATGTCAGCTCTCTTGAGAATTTGACCAACAGTTGACTTTGCTAGGCTCAAATTTTTGGCGATGTGTCTGATACTCAAATCAGCATGTTTTCTAAGAGCTACAATACTTGCATGCTTCCTGGGTGTAACATTCATTATGAATTTCAGCAGTAACCATGAATTGAAGGGAAGAATTTTTCAAAACCACATTCACTCATGGAGCACGCTTGCAGGAATAAACTTACAGAACAACAGCTGTTGTAGCACTGATGAGTGTCACAGGGTAACACCACTGTTGGATGGTTGCCAGAAGTCAGTAGCAAACTCTTCTGAAAAGAAAAGGGGCCGAACTACATTAATTAAACTGGAGACTAAAACATATTATGAGATAATTAAAGACTGAAGATTCTTTATTTCAGCATGATACAATGTTTGTACAAGGGTGAATGACATTTAGGTGTGCATTCAGAAAGCCCCTTAGTATGCAGAGCATTTCGGGCAAACTTAAGCCTATCTTAAGATTAATAAGGTAGTAACTAATTGTATTATATATGTTAATACATTGGCCATTTCCCACCAAGGCAGTGTGACCCGAAAAAAAAGAAACACTTTGATCATCATCATTTACTCAATCACTGTCTTGCCAGAGGTGCACCTACAGTACAGTTATAAAACTGCAACATGTCAATACCCCTCCCTCAGAGTGCAGGCCCTGTACTTCCCACCTCCAGGACTCAAGCCCAGCTTATTGGTTTCCCTGAATCCCTTCATAAATGTTACCCTGCTCACACTCCAGCAGCACATTGTCATAAAACCATTTGTCTCCATTCGCTTCTATCTAACACACTCATAAATAACAAAAAAAAAAGGCACAATACCATGACTGGAACAATACACAAATAACCCGTACATAGAACAGAGGAGCTTACGACGACGTTTCGGTCTGACTTGGACCATTTACAAAGTTCCGTCTTGGCTACCCTTCCCATTTCATAGACTCTGCCTTCTCGCGTGTTAAACGGACTTTCTTCTCTCCCAGACTCTCTACTCCTGGGAACTCTCCTGTCCTCTGCCTTCTCTACATTTTCAGTCTTTCTAATCTCAACAACTCTCTCCATTCCTTAGACATCAAACTTACTTTTCGCCAGACTAACACTCTTCGCACTAATCTAGTTCATACCTCTCCTCCCTCTATAGATGCTCCTGGTGTCTACTCTATTTCTTGTTCCTCCTGTCCTCTTCAGTACTTTGGAGAAACTGGCCGTTCTCCTTCTGAACGACTTAGAGAGCACAAAAGTAGTGTTAAGCTTGCCGACACCAACAATGCTCTTTTCTGTCATGTCAAAGATCACAGTCATCCTATTGACTGGTCTTCTGCTAAAACTGTCTACCCTACCTCAAACTTTCACAGTCGCTGTCTGGTTGAATCCTCCCTTATACACAACTTTCCTTGTATGAATCTTAGTCCTGGCTTTGTCTCTGTAGATGCTTTCCTTTCCCATTACATTGTAAAATGCTCCAAACTTCAGAACACCCGTGACTTAACTTGATTCTTTTTTCCCCTTCTCCCTTTTCCCCTTTCCTCTTTTTCCTTTGGGTTTTCTTTCTTCTACCTTGGATATTTGTCCTTTATTATTTTCCCCCCTCTTTGTTCTTGTTCCTACCCTGTGTGGGCCCCTAGCTCCCTTGCAGTGCTCCTCTTTCTTAGTATTTGACTGACTCCACTACTTCTATACTACCTCTACCACTACCTCTCTTCCTCCTTTCCTACTACCTCTCTTGTCCCCCCTCCCTGTCTGCTGGCCTGTATATACTCCCTCCTTCTCTCCTTTTTGTTAGTGTGACTTTGTAAATGGTCCAAGTCGGACCGAAACATTGTCGTAAGCTCCTTTCTTCTATGTGCGGGTTATTTGTGTAACACACTCAAGTATGCTTGCTGGAAGTTCAAGCCCCTTACACACAAAACCTCCTTTACCCCCTCCCTCCAACCTTTCCTAGGCCGACCACTACCATACCTTCCTTCCATTACAGATTTATATGCTCTCCAAGTCATTCTATTTCATTCCATCCTCTCTAAATGTCTGAACCTCCTCAACAACCCTTCCTCAGCTCTCTGGATAATACTTTTTAGTAACCCCGCACATCCTCCTAATTTCCAAACTATGGAGTCTCTGCATTATATTCACATTTCACATTGCCCTCAGACATGATATCTTAAATCCCTCCAGCCTCCTCCTTGTTGCAACATTCACCACCCATGCTTCACACCCATATATGAGCATTGGTATAACTATACTCTTATATATTCCCCTCTTTGCTTCCATGGATAACGTTTTTTGTCTCCACAGACTCCTCTGTGCACCACTCACCCTTTTTTCCTCATAAATTCTATGATTCACCTCGTAAAATTATTACAGTGGACCCCGGTTTACGTAATTAATTTGTTCCAGAATGCTGTTCAAGTGCCATTACCAAACAAATTTGTTCCCATAAGGAATAATGTAAATTAAATTAGTCCTTTTAGATCCCCAAAAATACACTTACAAAAGCACTTACAAAAATACACTTACATAATTGTTCGAGTTTGGAGCAGTACGTAAACCGGGGGTCCACTGTATTTTATTACTTAGCTAATGTTTGAACTTAAAAAAAAAGTTTTGTTTTTCAAGGCATCATGGAATGTAACCTAATTTTTTCCATAAGTTCTTTACTGTACACATCGCAATTTCATGTACTACAGCTCTGTTTTCAGGAACATAACCCATGCAAAAGTTGGAGGTCTGCTGTATTTACTCTGTACAGTGGACCCTCGGTTAACAAAAAAACTTCATCCCAGAAGCCTGCTCAAGTGAAATTACTGAACGAATTTACGTCCTTAAGAAATAATGTCACGTAGGTTAGTCTATTTCAGACCCCCAAAAATACACTTCCACATGCACTTAAAATATTATACTTACATAATTGTACGATTTCCGGGGTATTCGTTAACTGAGGGTCCACTGTATTGCCCTTTAATTGTCCTTCACCTCACCTGTATATGTGCGTGGGAATATACAGTAGCAAATCATCTAAAATCAATCATAACCCAAAGAAAATTAACCATCTGATTCCATACAATACACACCCAAGAGGAGATATAAAAAAGACCTGGAAAACACTCTCTCAGATTCTGGGCACCCACAAACTGAAAAAACTAGGGATATTGTCCTAACTAAGCTGAATGAAACCTAACTACAACCTCTTTATGCAGTTAACAAGATAAATGACTTTTTCTCAACCATAGGATCAAATCTCGCCAGCAAAATCCCAGGTGCCAATGCCCGAGCAAGCGGGCAAGATGGGAATTTCCGAACCTCCTTCTATCTTGCACCAACCGATCCCACAGAAGTCACCATGATTATTAAGTCACTTAAAAATAAATCAGGAAATCTGGCTCAAGTTCCTCCATTATTGTACAAACGAGCGGCTCATGTTCTTTCGCCTATTATTTCTTTACTCTTTAACAAATCACTAGAAACCAGCACTTTAATGGCACTACTCAAGATAGCAAGGGTCACACCAATACACAAAGGTGTTGACCCCACAGATGTAAACAACTACAGGCCAACATCAAACTTACCGTTGCTATCCAAAATCTTCAAGAAACTCATGCACAAGAGATTATATTCCTTTATAACAGTGCAAAGCATCCTTAACACCTGCCAATTTGGATTCAGGAAAAGCAAGAACACAAATGACGCAATTATAAAATGCTAGACCTGCTTTACACAGCACTTGAAAAAATGAATATCCATTAGGACTCTTTATCGACCTAAGGAAAGCTTTTGATACAGTAGACCACAGCATCCTACTCCACAAACTTGATCATTATGGCATAAGAGGCCATGCACTTACATATTTCAAATCTTACCTTACTAACAGGCATCAATATGTCTCTATTAAGGACACAACCTCATCAATAAAACCACTGGATACTAGAGTACCACAGGGAAGTGTCCTTGGTCCCCTGCTCTTCCTCTTATACATCAATGATCTTCCTAATGTATCACAACACCTTAAATCTATTCTCTTTGTTGATGACACGACATATGTCATCTCCCACCCTAATCTTGCCTCACTCAACACTATTGTTAACAGAGAGCTAGTAAAAATATTGACCTGGATGACTGCTAATAAACTTACACTTAATATTGACATAATCTTTTACATTATGTTTGGGAACAGAACAGGAGTTGCCCAGCTGAACATAACGATTACAACACTCTTATTGCTAAACATAATGAGGGCAAATTCCTGGGCCTGCACCTTGATAGCAACCTGAAATTCAACACCCATATCAACAAATAACAAAAAAAGTATCCAAAACAGTTGGGATCCTCTCCAAGATACGTTACTACGTACCACAATCAGCCCTACTCACACTATACTATTCACTCATCTATCCCTACCTCACCTATGCTATTTGTGCCTGGGGATCAACAGCAGCAACTCACCTAAAGCTAATAATAACCCAACAAAAAGCCGCAGTAAGAATTATCATGCAATCCAATACTAGGCAACACACACCCCCACTCTTCAAAGACCTAAACTTACTCACTGTACAGAACATTCACACCTACTACTGTGCAACCTACATTTACAGAACCATAAATTCTAATATTAACCCTGAACTAAAATACTTTCTTGATAGTTGCAACAGGACCCATAGACACAATACCAGACACAAAAACAATTACAGTTGGTGTCCCACAGCTAAGTGTCCTTGGCCCACTCCTTTTTCTCATTTACATAAACGACCTACCAAATGCATCTCAACTACTCAAACCCATACTATTTGCAGATGACACTACATTCGTCTTCTCTCACCCAAGCCCAGTCATACTAGCCAACACTGTAAATGCTGAATTACAGAAAATATCTACCTGGATGATGACTAACAAGCGTACTTTCAATATTGACAAAACCTATTTCATTCAGTTTGGGAACAGAGCTACAAATGTTCCACTTAACATAATGATAAACGGATCACCTGTCACAAAACTCACAGAAGGAAAATTCTTAGGAATCCACCTTGATAATAGTCTCAAATTTCAGGCACATATACAACAAATTTCCAAGAAAATCTCCAAGACCGTAGGCATGCTATCGAAGATACGGTACTACGTTCCACAACCAGTTCTCCTTGCCCTGTATCACTCATTTACCCCTATCTCACCTAAGGAATCTGTGCATGGGGCTCAACAACAATAAATAATCTCAGACCATTAATAACCCAGCAAAAGGCAGCAGTCAGAATGATGATAAATTCCCACTCCACCAATATTCAAAAGTCTAAACCTACTCACCGTGCAAGACATCCATACTTATTATTGTGCCTACTACATGCATGGAACACTAAACTCAAATATAAACCCTCCACTCAAACTTCTCCTTAACAACCTTAACAGGACACACGACCATAACACAAGACACAGATCACTCTTTGATGTCCCCCTGGGTCCATCTCACACTATGTAAAAACTCAATGCACATAAAAGGCCCAAAAATTTGGAATTCATTACCTGTGAATACCAAAGAAACCCTGTCTGTACATCAATTCAAGACTCTTCTTCAAAACCACCTACTCACCCGAAACTAAATACACAGTACTTAACTTTACCTACAAAGTTACCAAATCATTTTCCACTGCCTCAAAATATCATTACTCATTGTGTTACTCCCCTAGCCTCAGAACCCTATAAATAAATGCTCAAAGAACAATAACTTTGCATACTTAACTTATATTTCATAGATGTATAACCCAGTTGAATACAGTGGTACCCCGACTTACGATATTAATCCGTCAGAGAGGGCATATTTTAAAGCGAAACAATCGTAAAACGAATCAATTTTCCCCATAAGAAATAATGGAAATAAATTTAATCCGTCCAAGACTTCCAAAAGTAGTTAAATAAAATATTTTTTAGAACTTTTGGACATTAAATAATACATAATTGAATAAAGAATACATAAATACATGCAAATATTTTACAATAACATGTCACTTACATTTATTGAAGAGTTGTTGATGTGTGGAGGACGGGAGGAGGGAGAAGGTGGAGTAGTATGCTAGTGTTTGGAAGGGAATCCCTTCCATTAACACTGCAGGTGGTAAGTTCTTTTCTGGGGTTACTTCCTTTTCTTTGAATGCCACTAGGACCAGCTTGAGAGTCACTAGACCTCTTTCTAACAACAAATTTGTCCAGGGAGATCTGTGTCTGGCGATTCTTTAACACATCCCTGAAATGACACACCACTGTGTCATTGTACAGGTTGCCAGCACGGCCTGCAACAGCATGGTTAGGGTGATATTCATCCATAAATGCTTGCACATCACTCCATTTGGCACAGATCTCCCTAATCCTTGAAGAAGGCACATTCTTCCATTTTTGTTCCACCTCCACCTCCTCCTCTGAACCATTGTCCTGACCTCTGCTCTCTTGTTCCAGTTGCTGTTGAAGCTCTTGCAGATCTTCAGTGGTTAGCTCTTCCTTGTGCTCCTCCACCAACTGTTCCACATCGTCACCACTCACCTCTAACCCCAAAGACTTGCCCAATTCCACAATTTCTTCCAAAACAGGCTCAGGCTCAGGCTCAGGGTTCTGAGGCTCAGCCCCAAAACCTTCAAAATCCCTCTCTAGGACACAGTCTGGCCACAATTTTCTCCAGGCAGAGTTCAAAGTCCTGGTAGTCACTCCCTCCCAAGCCTTACCTATAAGGTGTACACAATGCAGCATATGGAAATGTTTTTTCCAAAATTCTCTTAGGGTTATGTTCATGTCTGTGGTCACATCAAAGCACTTTTGAAACATTGCTTGTGTATAGAGTTTTTAAAGTTGGAAATGACCTGCTGGTCCATGGGCTGGAGGAGAGGAGTGGTATTAGGGGCAAGAACTTCACTTTGATGAATTTAAACTCCTCCACAATTTTCTCTACCAAGTTTGGAGGATGACAAGGAGCATTGTCCATTATCAGGAGGCACTTAAGTGGCAAATTATTGTCCAATAGATATTTCTTCACACTGGGGCCAAACACTTCATTGAACCAATCTAAGAAAATGTCCTTTGTGACCCAAGCCTTTTGTTAGACTTCCACATCACACACAAGTTAGACTTGCTGACACCGCATCTGCCAAACACTCGGGATTTTCAAAAGATACACCAGTAAAGGCTTCACTTTGCAATCACCACTGGCATTGGCACACAGCATCAAAGTTAGCCTGTCTTTCATAGGCTTATGTCCTGGCTGTGCCTTTTCCTCCTGAGTAATGTAGGTCCTGTTGGGCATTTTCTTCCAAAACAGGCCTGTTTCATCACAATTAAACACTTGTTGGGGGAGGAATTGTTCAGCCTCTAGGTACTCCTGGAATTCAGGAACATATTTTTCAGCCGCACTTTTGTCACAACTGGCTCCCTCACCATGCCTCACAACACTATGTATGCCACTTCGATTCTTAAATTTGTAAAACCAGCCTCTGCTGGCTTTAAATTCGCTCACTTCAGCACTCGTTGCAGGCATTTTCTTAAGGAGATCATCATGCAACTGCCTTGCTTTTTCACATATTATTCCCTCCGAAACAGTATCTCCTGCTAACTGTTTCTCGTTGATCCACACCAACAACAACCTTTCCACATTTTCCAGCACTTGTGGTCTCTGTTTTGTGATCACAGATGCACCTTTTTGCAACAACAGCTTCCTTGATTTTACTTGAATATTTCTTATCCACAATGGTAGCGATGGTAGAATAGGGTTTACCATACAGCCTGGCTAGCTCACTGATACGCACTCCACTTTCATATTTTTCTATTATCTCCTTCTTCACTTCTATCGTACATATATTTCTGTTCCTCTTGCCACAGGCTTAGCACTAGGATCTTTCCATGGACCCATGGTAGCTTATTTAGCAGTTGCAAGCACTAAAAACAGCAGTGGAATAATGACAATATACTGGTATGAATGCGTGGGTGTGGGTGGGTGGTCGCTCTCGCTTGTAAACAATAGCACTGACGCTCCCTGGAGTGCGCGCTCAGCTGGGCGCCAAGCGGACAGGTCCGGTACGAATGTCGGTAAACGAAGCAAACATCGTAAGTCACAAACAAATTTCTTACGTTATAAATATCGGTTACCGAAAATAACGTAAGATGATAGCATCGTAAGCCGGGGTTCCACTGTACTAATGATGCAATTATCCATACTATGCTTGAGCTAATATATTCGGCACTCGAAAAAAACAAATTTCCCCTGGGACTTTTCATAGACTTACGAAAAGCATTTGATACAGTTGACCATGACCTATTGCACCAAGAACTCGAACATTACGAGGTCAGAGGGCACTCTCTTGATTACCTAAAATCTTATCTTAGCAATAGAACAAAGTATGTACAGTGGTCCCTCGGTTTTCGCTGAAAATTTGTTCCAGAATGCTGCTCAAGTGCCATTACCGAACGAATTTACTTCCTTAACCCTTTGGGGGTCGGTGCCGTACTAGTACGTTTTACGAGCAGGGGTTGGTGCCGTACTAGTACGCCCAAATTCTAGTGGCCTCAATTTAAGCAGAAAACGTCTGGTAGGCATACATATGAAAGAATGGGTCTGTGTGGTCAGTGTGCGCAGTATAAAAAAAATCCTGCAGTACACACTGCATAATGAGAGAAAAAAAACTCTGACCGTTTTTTTCGATTAAAACAGCGAGTTTGCAGTCGATTTTCGTATGGTTTTTATTGATGTATTCTCGTTTTCCTGGTCTCATTTGATAGAATGGAAGATATATTACAGAAATAGAGTTGATTTTGATTGGTATGACAATGACAAGTACCTTGAAATTGAGCTCAAAGTAGCGAAAATGTTCGATTTTTGACGATGTTCAAGAGAAAACAAATCACACCATGCCTCCAATACACATCAACTGGCGAGTCTTATATTCATGCACAAGTGCTCTGATATTATTTATACCATTTTTACAATGATGCAGTTGTATACATAACAGTAAATCTTCTATTTTTTGTGAGAATAAAAATTCAAAATGAAAAGCAAAAGTAATGGAACAGGGGCCTGGAGACGTGACTAATGAACAGAGAACATGTTATTTTAGTGCCAGGAATGTCTACCTTGTTTACTCTGGACCCTATTTTGAAATTGGCATCATTTGAAATTTATGTGAAATTGGAAAATTGCCATTTTCTGACCACTATTTTGGGTAGATGAAATTGGTAAATAGGCAGTTTCTTGTACTCAATCGATAGAAGAAATAGAGTTCTAGCGAAATAGCTATAATTTTAGGAGACTGAAACATTGGAATTTGTCGAAAATAGGGCTCAAAGTGGGCAAAATCGCCAATGCGTAAGTGTCATGGCTACCGCTAAATTCGCGAAAGCATAATTTCGTTAGTTTTCGATCAAATTTCATAATTTTGGTGGTGTTATGATCGGAAAAAGATTCTCTATCATTTCATAAGAAAAAAATATTTTTTTTTTCCAAAATTTTCGACCCCAGGAACACTTTCCTGGGAAGGCCTGTCGACCCCCAAAGGGTTAAGAAATAACAACAGCACTTACGAAAATACACTTACATAAATGTTCGAGTTTGGAGATGCACAAAAACGGAGGGACCACTGTACAGTGGACCCCCGCCTAACGAGCACCCCGGAAATCATACAATTATGTAAGTATAATATTGTAAGTGCTTGTGGAAGTGTATTTTTGGGGGTCTGAAATAGACTAACCTACGTTACATTATTTCTTAAGGAAGTAAATTCGTTTGGTAATGGCACTTTAGCAGGCTTCTGGAATGAATTTTGCTCGTTAGGCGGGGGTCCACTGTACAGTGGTCCCTCGGTTTTCGCCAAAAATTTGTTCCAGAATGCTGCTCAAGTGCCATTACCGAATGAATTTACTTCGTTAAGAAATAATGTCACGTAGGTTAGTCTATTTCAGACCCCCAAAAATACACTTGCAACAGCACTTACGAAAATACACTTACATAAATGTTCGAGTTTGGAGATGCACGAAAACCGAGGGACCACTGTATACACAAATGGAGCTAACTCCACTACACAACCAGTTCTTGTTGGAGTCCCACAGGCTAGTGTCCTTGGCCCCACTTCTCTTTCTCATTTACATCAATGACCTCCCAAACGCATCTATATAATAATAATAATAATAATAATAATAATAATTTTTATTTCATTGCAATTTTACATAGAGATTTACATAGAAGTTCAAGGAGAGCCACTGACATGCCAGGGCATAACTGGCAGCTTAATCTAAAAACTTATGGACTAAACTCCTTAAACCTTTGACTGTCGCAAGCCCATTTCTGAAACTGTCATTCTATATCGCAAAATATTCAAAAAAAAAATTATTTTTTCTTATGAAATGATAGAGAATCTTTTCCCGGTGGTAATGACACCAAAAGTACAAAATATGATGGAAAACTTACGGAATTATGCTCTCGCAAACTTAGTGATCTCGGCGATATAGTATACGCATTGGCGATTTTGCCGACTTTGAGCCCTATTTTCAGCCAATTCTATTGTTCCAGTCGACCAAACTCATAGCTATTTCTTTAGAACTCCATTTGTTCTATCGATTGAGTACAAGAAACTGCCCATTTACCGATTTCAACTACCCAATAAAGTGGTCAGAAATTGGCAATTTGGCCAATTTCATGCAAATTAAAAAAGATGCCAATTTCAAAATAGGGTCCAGAATAAACAATGCGGACATTCCTGGCACTAAAATAACATTTTCTCTGTTCATCAGTCATGCCTCCAGGCCCCTCTTGCTTTCTATTTTGAATTTTTATTCACAAAAATAGAAGATTTACTGTTATGAAGACTACTGCATTATTGTAATAATTGTATAAATAATGTCAACCCATTCGTGACTGCATATTAGAATGGCTAGTTGGACACTTATTGGACAATGATGTCATTTATTTACTATTGAACATAGGCAAAAATCGAAAATTTCCACTACTTTGAGCTCAATTTCAAGGTACTTTTCTTTGTGAAGCCAATCAAAATTACAGTGGACCCCCGGCTAACGAACACCCCGGAAATCGTACAATTATGTAAGTATAATATTGTAAGTGCTTGTGGAAGTGTATTTTTGGGGGTCTGAAATAGACTAACCTACGTGACATTTCTAAAGGAAGTAAATTCGTTTGGTAATGGCACTTGAGCAGGCTTCTGGAATGAATTTTATTCGTTAGCCGGGGGTCCACTGTATCTCTATTTCTGTAATACAGTGGTACCTCGGTTTACGATATTTTTTCGTTCCAGAATGCTGTTCAAGTGCCATTACCAAACGAATTTATCCCCATAAGGAATAATGTAAAATAGACTAGTCCTTTTAGACCCCCAAAAATACACTTACAAAAGCATTTAAAAAAAATAAACGTACATAAAAGGGCGAGTTTGGGGACCATCGTAAACCGAGGTACCACTGTATATCTTCCATTCTATAAACCGAGACCAAAAAAACGAGAATACAACCATAAATACCATACGAAAATACACTTCAAAGTCGTCATTTTAATCCCAAAAAAGTTTTTTTTTCTCATAATGCACTGTGTGCTGCAGGATTTTTTTTATACTGTGCACACTGACCACACAGACCCATTATCTCACATGTGGGCCTACCAGGTTTCTTCCGCTTGATTTGAAGCCGCTAGAATTTTGGAATACAGTGGACCCCCGAGTAACGTAAAAACTTCATTCCAGATGCCTGCTCAAGTGCCATTACCAAACGAATTTACTCCCTTAAGGAATAATGTCACGTAGGTTAGTCTATTTCAGACCCCCAAAAATACACTTCCACAAGCACTTACAATATTATACTTACATAATTGTACGATTTCCGGGGTGTTTGTTACTCGGGGGTCCACTACCCCTGAGTAACGAACAGAATTCATTCCAGAAGCCTGCTCAAGTCCCATTACCGAACGAATTTACTCCCTTAAGAAATAATGTCAAGTAGGTTAGTCCATTGCAGACCCCCAAAAATACACTTACAAAAGCACTTACAATATTATACTTACATAATTGTACGATTTCCGGGGTGTTCGTAACTCGGGGGTCCACTGTATATATACGTTAAAAACACTGGCTCGTAAGACGTATATATACGTCCGAAGCAGTCAAAGGGTTAATCATCACACAAAACTATAATTCAATGTTATAATCCTTATCGCTTATCTATACAGTGGTCCCTCGGTTTTCGTGCATCTCCAAACTCGAACATTTATGTAAGTGTATTTTCGTAAGTGCTGTTGCAAGTGTATTTTTGGGGGTCTGAAATAGACTAACCTACATGACATTATTTCTTAAGGAAGTAAATTCGTTCGGTAATGGCACTTGAACAGCATTCTGGAACGAATTTTCGGCGAAAACCGAGGGACCACTGTATTAGTATTCAGTAGTTTGTAAGTATGGAAGGGCTTAGTTGTCGGACCCATTGACTGTTGCCTAGAAGATGTATATGGAATACATAATAAACTTGTCAAAATAACCATCACTATTTATTCACTGCTCTATCATCCACTGTTTCCTCTTTTACATTTTTATCAGACTATTTCATCTCTTTCTCCACATACTTTAATAAGTTCTTTTGCCTTACAGGACAGTAACAGTGAGTGTAGTGTTTAGGTCTGTACCATCGGTAGCTGGATGTAACATATCCTCAGCTGACTTGGGTTCTGACAAAGGGCCCTCTTCCAGTGTAACCCTACCACCAGTCTCCCAGCCATCACCATCTTTTACTTCAGGATCCCAACGTAGATCCTCTCTCCCTTTGACTGATGATGATGATTTAGCCTTCAAGAAGCGCACAAACACACCCTGGTACAGCCAAGCAGTAAGTTCAAATTCAAAAATTCAAATTCAAATTCAAATTTTTATTTCCTTGCAAGTTTACATTGAGATTATATAATTACAATAATGAGTTGCAGTGCAAAGAGAGCCACTATCATGCCATGGCATTATGGGCAGACTAAATTTAACCCTTTCAGGGTTTTTGACGTACTAGTACGGCTTATGCACCAGGGCGTTTGACGTACTAGTACGCCTAAATTCTAGCGCCCTCAAATCAAGCAGAAACAGGCTGGTAGGCCTAGATGTGAGAGAATGGGTCTGTGCGGTCAGTGTGCGCAGTATAAAAAAAATCCTGCACCACACAGTGCATAATGAGGAAAAAAAAACTGACCGTGTTTTTGGTTTAAAACAGTGGCTTTGCAATCTATTTTCGTATGGTATTTATGCTTGTATTCTCGTTTTCTTAGTCTCATTTGATAGAATGGATGATATATTACAAAAATAGAGATAATTTTGACTGGTTTCACGATGACAAGTACCTTGAAACTGAGCGCAAAATAGCGAAAATGTTCGATTTTTGCCTATGTTCAAGAGTAAACAAATCACGCCATGCGTCCAATACACATCAACTGGGTAGTCTAATATTCTTGCACAAGTGCGCTGATATTATTTATACTGTTTTTACAATGATGCAGTAGTATACATAACAGAAAATCTTCAATTTTTTGTGAGAATAAAAATTCAAAATGGAAAGCAAAAGTAATGCAATAGGAGCCTGGAGACGTGACTAATGAACAGATAAAATGTTATTTTAGTGCCAGGAATGTCTGTCTTGTTTATTCTGGACCCTATTTTGAAATTGGTATCTTTTGAAATTTGTGTGAAATAGGCAATATTGTCAATTTCTGACCGCTTTATTGGGTAGTTTAAATCGGTAAATTGATGGTTTCTTGTACTCAATCGATAGAAGAAATGGAATTCTACAATAATAGCTATGATTTTCGTAGACTGGGACATTGGAATTGGCCGAAAATAGGGCTCAAAGTGGGCGAAATCGCCGATGCGTAAATATCTTCGATACCGTTAACTTTGCGAGAGCATAATTCCGTTAGTTATTCACCAAATTTCATACTTTTGGTGGCGTTATGATCGGAAAAAGTTGCTCTATCATTTCATAAGAAAAAAATGATTTTTTTTTCCAAAAATGTTTCGACCCTGAGAGAGAGTTAAGAATCGAGGTCTCGACCCTGAAAGGATGGCTTACAGACTACTTAATACTACTAGAGAAATTGATCATAGTTTGTCTGAGTTGTAGATCTGTTTTTAATTGTAGCAGACAGCAAGTTTACTCAAATTAACAATCTTGGGATATAACATTGGGACAAGTTGAAAGTATTTTGCAGGTTGTTTATATCAATAGTAAATAATTAAATTATATTATTTGGTAAAGTTAAGTAGTATTGAGTACATATTGAGTTTTTAGTTTAGGGTTACACGATATGCAAAGTTAAATGCTCTATCAGATTGTTTTGGACAATTAATTTAGCAAAAATAATTTAAATGTTATTCATAAGGATCCTTATGTAAACTAAATTTTAAGTAAAATTTTCATTAGCTTGAAATAGTACAATAAACCTGAAATAATGATGCTGTATGTATGTCCATATATTATTCATCTTAAAGAATTAAAATGATAATACCTTTGCTGGAACAAATGAGAATTTTAAAGAAAGAGCTTCTCACCCAAGAAATTTAAAAGACCACTTTTACTAATTTGTTATATTACAGACTCGACTCCTGGGAACAACTCGGGAAGGAGAGGCTGGCACACAGGACATAGGAGATATCATTGCTTCTGGTTTGGGTCTTATGGAACTCACTATAATAAGGTACAATACAATTTACTATCACCATACAGCACTTACTGTTATCAGACAGAGCTCAACACCAGTATGTGCTGTAGCTTACTTTTGCAATGCTACGTAAAATAATAGTTTAATTATAAATTAATTGTCATAGTTTTTTATAACGCACTGGCCATCTCCCACTGAGGCAGGGTGACCCGAAAAAGAAGAAGACTATAAAGCTTTTCTTCTTTTTGCATTTAGTAATTTAAACAGAAGGGGTTACTAGCCCTCTGCTCTCGGCATTTTAGTCACCTCCTACAACATGCATGGCTTACAATGGAAGGATTCTTCTCCACTTCCTCACAGTCGTAATAAATTGAGGTTAAATAAATGCATAAAATGTAGTGTTGAAAATGTGAGTATTGTAAGTTTAGGTAGAAGACTAAGCACCATACATACTAAAGACTTAGCAGTATATATACTAAAGATCACTCAAATCAAATAAAAATCAAAAACTTTATTTCTTTGCTAAGGTTACAATGTGTGTTTTCATTTCATAATTTGATTGGTACAAAGAGAGCCACTATCATGCCGAGGCATTTCGGGCAGACTTAACCTAACACTTACAGACTAATTAAGTCTAGACAGGTGAAGACTGGTAGATTACAAATATTCAGTATTTTACTCTATTATTAATATGAGGTAGTACAATTAATAATACAAACATACAATTTTAAGTTTGTAATAATGGCTTAATAGTTAAGGGATAATAAAATATTTGAGAGAGTTACTTTAAATTTGGTTAGAGTTTAGCATAGTGTGGGTATGGTTGTTATTGAGAGATGAGGTGATTTTTGAGTAAAGCACTTCTGCAACAAGATACAGTGGTCCCTCGGTTTTCGCCGAAAATTCATTCCAGAATGCTGCTCAAGTGCCATTACCGAACGAATTTACTTCCTTAAGAAATAATGTCACGTAGGTTAGTCTATTTCAGACCACAAAAAATACACTTGCAACCGCACTTACGAAAATACACTTACATAAATGTTCGAGTTTAGAGATGCACGAAAACCGAGGGACCACTGTACCAGGATGACACAACTTGAAAACAAAATCCTCAGCCTTGAACAAAAGTTAACAACATCTGGAATGACTGATTTTGGCAAAACCCTCCAAACTGTCATTGATAGCCACTCTGAACAGATAACATCTATAAACACAAAGGTTGAGGAAGCAGTAAATGAGTGGAAGAACAACAAGAGGAAAAAGCCGAGCAAAATAAGTTATCAGACGCAGTAATAGTGAGTAGT